>JAPKLX010003853.1:0-10571 GCA_026898415.1 Leonotis leonurus
ACTTAAACTTGATTCCTTTACGTAGTTGTTGTGTCATTGCTCCACTATCTTGGAGAATCCTTCTGATTTCATTTGGAGTCGTTGGTGACTTCCATTCTTGTACAGCTTCTACCTTGATGGAGTCTACCTTGATTCCTTCAGATGACACAATGTGTCCAAGAACTATTACTTCACTAAGCCAAAATTCACACTGGCTGAATTTAACATAGAACTTCTCGTTTCTGAGGGTTTCTAAGGTGATTCTTAGATGTTTATCATGTTCTTCTTCATTCTTCAAGTAGATAAGAACATCATCTATAAATATCAAGAAAACTTGTCGAGGTAAGGGTGGAACACACGGTTCATCAGGTCCATGAACACTGCGGTGCATTGGTTAATCCAAAAGGCATCACTATAAACTCATAGTGACTATACCGGGGTCGAAAGGCAGTCTTAAGAACATCTTCCGGTCGAATTTTCAGTTGGTTGTATCCTGATATCAAATCTATCTTTGAGAAGACACTTGCTCCCTTAAGTGGATCATACAAGTCGTCAATCCTGGGTAAAGGATATCGGTTCTTGAGTGTCAGCTTGTTCAAGCCTTTGTAGTCTATGCACGTTCTTAGAATTCCATTCTTTTCTTTTTCATGAAAAGCACATGTGACACCTAAGGTGATACACTAGGACCAATAGTTCTTGAAGTTGCATCTTGTGTTCTTCTAACTCTTTAGGGATCATCGTAAATGATGGTTTGAACATTGGTGTTGATCATGGTTCTGAGTTGATTATAAATTCTAATTGTCCATTTGATGGTAATCTTGGCAGTACTTCTGAAAATACATATGGGTATTCTCGTACAATGGAGACATCTTAAATCTTCCTTTCTTCCTTTACTTCTCCACTTGTGTATCATAAGTAGGTTCAAACTTTTCCTTATTAACTTTGTGGCTTGCAGTGCTGAAATAACTGCCTTCTTCTTGTTTATGGTAATCTCATGAAAACTCGTGGGTTATTTTTCTTAGATGTGGGAATGAGATTTGTCTTTTCTTGTAAAGGATTAGGGCATAGCCTTCGGCTAGCCAATCCATGCCTAAGATTTTGTCCACGTCGTTTATCGAGATTACACTAAGATTGTTCGTAAAAACCTTAAGTGATCATAAATCCAAGCTTAGGTTAGAGCAAGAATGTGTGAGAGTAGTAGTTCCTCCCAAAGGTGAAGAAACTCTTAAGGTTGTCTCAATTGGTTCTAGTTCCAGTCTTATGTTCTCTACATGTTTGAGCAATGAAAGGATGAGATGCTCCAGTATCATGTAAATGATTGCTGGTGTGCCAAGGAGGGTGCCCATACCTGTCAGGTTTCCCTGATTTTCTTTAGACTATTTCTATTTCATTGCATAAGCTTGGTCTGTCATGGCTGTTTCTATTGTTTGCGTCGTTGGTACTAAGGTGGTAGTGGTGGGGGTGGTGGTAACTGCTGAGGTTGCTGATATTTTTGGGGTTGAGCCTGAATTGCTCGGACATGCTGGTCTGTCGCTGTCTGATTAGACCTTGCGCCTATTTCTTACTGTCTAGTAGTACAATAGTTTGTGAAGTGCCTCTTCTGGCCACACACAAAGTGCCAGTCGCTATCTGCTATACATATTCCGCCTTGCATCTTCTTGCACTTGAGACAAATAGAAATTTTTTTCTAAATAGTTCCCTCTCTGAATGGTCGGGTTTTGTTTCTCGTAGTCTTGGGAACATGTTTGCTCTTCCCATGGTTTCTTTGAAATGGGTTGTCGTTCCGGTTATCCTCCCATTTCCTCTTGCTTTTAAAGCCTTGAGATATGTTTGGGCGGACATCATAGTTGCAGTAGCTGTATGTTTTTCTCTTGGCATAGTAGCCTCAATGTCAAGAGCTCGGTTGAGGGATTTAGTGTAAGACGATCCCCCATGGCTTGCCAATGCCATCCCAATTTCGTACCTCAGACCGGCACAAAACTTTTCAGCCATTTTCTCATCTGTGTCTACTTGTTCTGGCGCATATCGTGCCATATTACAGAACACTCGATCGTATTCTGTTACAGGTATCCTTCATTACTTAGATTATATTATTCCATCTCTTTCTTCTTACTACAGCTCTAAGGAATATATTTGTCGTATATTCATATCTTGAACTCTTCCAAGTAAATTTTCCTAGTGGTTCATGGGTCATAGTTCTGTGTGCTTCCCACCATAAATCTGTTGATCTCATCTGTTGGAACGAAACGCATATCATGCATTCTTGATCCGTACAACGCAGAAAGTTAATGATGCGTTCTAGAGCTCATACCCAAACTTTCGCTTTAGTTGGATCTCCCATTCAGTTGAAAATAGGTGGGTTCTGTCTTAAAAATAATTCCTTAATTCTATGTTCAGGCGGTGGGAGGGTGAGGTTACTTCTGGTTTAGCTTCATGTCTTTTATCTATGTTTCTAGAACCTTGATCTTTACCTCCGCCACTTGGGCGTCCAACTCTCCTCAGTGGCATTCTACTAAGTTAACGTCTTATCTTATTTACTATATAGATCCATATTCTTAAGTTCATAGCTCTATAGTGGAGTTATCCACTACCTTTCTTTCATCTTCTTTTCCTTTGGCTTTTTCTCGATTGCTTCTCAAGCTTTTCCACCCTTCTTTGGGTTATTCTTGTATCTGAGTGTTCTCGAAACTTATGTAGTTGATTCTAAAATTTGGTACCTTTTTGTGTTATCATTTGTTGTCATCTTGACATGAATAAGACCACTAATTAAACTTTTTGAACATGCTTGATAATTTCGTAAGAAAAATTTGGTTTAAAACCAAAATTGCTTAAGAGTTTAGATCTATGACTCATCATCAAAGATGATAACTTCTTGAGGCTTCTAGTATGCTATACTTATCATTATAAAATTCTTGAGAAATCTAGATTTAAGATTTATTATTCAAAGATAATTAAATCTTTAATAACTGAGTTAATAATTTCATTTGGTTTAGATTCTACGGTAGAAACGATAACTTATCGGATCATAGCCGTGATCTTGATTCGTTATAAAAGAGAAGATCTCTCTCTTTTGTTTTCTCGTAATTGGCCTTAGCCTTTGTTTTGGATATTCTCCTTTTTCTGGTTCTTTTCGTTTCTTCTTTATTCAGATTGTTCTCGTTCTCGATTTCGAGTAGCTTGTAAAAGTTCTTCTAAGTTCTCGTCTAAGTTCTCTTTTCTAAAGGGAACATACGTTTTAAAGCATTCTACGTTCATAGGAAAAATCTCTAACGTCATGACAATGATTATTACTCATCTTAAAAGAAACATTTAAACTTCAACTTTGAAAAGAATCGTTCTTACTGCTTTCACTTAAAAACTTCACTTCAAAACATCTTAAAAACTTTTCTCTTAGAGCATACTTTTTCTTCTTTCAATACTCAACTTCATACTAAAGAAATACGTATATTTCTTTAAAAATCTCAAACTTCAATTAGAAAGAAATACATTCATTTCTCTATAAATCTTGAACTTTAAATGAAAAGAAATACATTCATTTCTTTTCAAATCTCAAACTTTAGCTAATAGGAACATGCTTATTCCTCTTAAAACATAAAACTTCAACTTCTTAAAATGTTTACCTCTTTCTGGTCGAGAGTGATGTGTCGGAGTGCTAAGCTTTTGGTCAACTCACTAAATTAGTTTAATGAAACAATACTAGACTAAACTTGAAAAAGACTCTTGGGTTCAGAGCACAAGTTGCTCTGATACCACTCTGTCACGCCCGCCCTCCGCTAAGGTAGCCAAAGTCGGGAAGACCGTGACTGGGGAAAGGAACATAAAAATAGAGGAAAAGAATGAGACTTGCACGAAGAGAAATATCTGAATACTTTATCTGAGTGTCTGCAGCGGAATTTGGATCAATTTCTAAGTTTACATGTATGAAGACATGCAAACCCCAAGAGTTACTACTAGATGAGTTCGATAAAATCTTCGCTTAGCACTTCCCCTTTTTCATCACAGCTCAACCTGCACATTTAGAAACACATGCAGGGCTGAGTACAAAAGTACTCAGTAAACACATGCCAAATCGCACTCATACATATATAATTGTCAAGCCATTCTAAGTGATACATAGAGATTTTTGTCACTAAAGCATCTATGTTCACAAAAACATTTCTTTTCTTGAAAATTCTGAGTTCGACTAATCAGTCTAAGTTCTTTAGTAATCAAGCATATCTGTAATTTCTGTGTGCAGGGAAGGTGGCCACCTTCCATGGACACCTTGACCGGCCAACCCGCTAGATGACTCACGGTCCTTGTGTACACTAGTTCGAGTGGGGATGCTTACCCACTGGAACCCGAATTCGATTTCATAATCATAGCAGATATGTATCATACAAAACATAAAATATTTATGGCAAGACAATACTTGAAATATCAATTTCAATTCAAAAGCTATTTGAAAAGAAATAACATAAATGCGGATAAACACGCATATTTTCTTTTGGTATAAGAAAGCCTACTTGGATCGTCTTGACTGACGACTGCTTCGTTCTCAAACTGCGATCCTGACCTTTCGTCGTACCCTTTAAATAAATCTCGAGTGAGATAACATTTTCGAGTGCATCTAATTATATTCTCTAAGTGTAAGGAATTATTATCCTTAGTTATTTGAGAATTATTCTCGGGTCTTTTAACTCGGCTATTGCTCGAGTTTCGGATTTAGATTCTAGGAGGGTCGTTCGATGATTTCTAATCAAACCATGTTTTGACTTTGATTAAACACATAACTTGATGTTTGATCATTTCTCAGCACTCATGCTCGTCTAAGATCAAAACATCTATGAATATCTTGAAACTTAATACAATGATATAAACCTATAATAAATCACGTTTGTTAAATAAAACATCACATAACACTTTTCATGCTCTCGAACGGCCAACTTCGATTAAAAACTTAAAATTGGGGAAAAAATCCTTTTCATGCTCATAAATCATAATATGAGATTATAAATCTCATACGAAAATTATGCGGCTCGATTATCCAACATAACGGAAAAATCGGCTACTAACTTATTTCAATTTTTGCACACTTGACGGAAAAAAAATCTGATAAAATCATATTAACCTTTATTCATGCTCACGAGTTCAAATATGAAATCGGAATTTGAAAATAAAAATCGAGTGATTAGGCTCGGCATGCATAGGAGTCGGCCTCTTTAGGGTTTTTGCGCACGTCGTCGGAAAAATCTGATAAATTCACAACATTCTCAACACATACTCGTGAACACATATATGAAATAAAAGTTCGAAAAATAAATTCTGAAAACCCAAACCCGGGTATAAAACTTTCGGCCCTCAGTCATTTTTTTTAAACATGCTCGATTAACTTCCGTAAATTCACATAATACTCATATATAACCTACATACATGCTCGTCTATTCGATTCATCCGAGAAAAATCAAAAACATATAACACGACGAGCTCAAGTTAACTTCTCAAAACCTAACATGCTTAGATTTCATTGAAACTTAAAACACACGTTTATCTAATTCATACGAGCAACATTAATTCTCGACATTTTTCAATTCGGGCTCGCTCAATAAAAATCGAAAAGGGCAGCCCCCTTTTTTTTCACTTTTTCATCAAGCTCCAAACATGAAAATAAAACCGTAGAAACGTAGGTAAGATCGAGGGCTACCTTTCTATCGGATTAGATTTCGAAGAAATCGGAAAAACGAGACGAACGGGACGAAAATCGGAGAAAAACTCCTCCCTTTTCTCTTCTTCTTGCTCACGCCATTCTCTGCTTCTGTAATCTCACGTAAAAGCTGAAATTGGGGTGACTTTTGTGGTCTTTTATAGGCCACAAGTTGCCCCTCAAAATATCTAAATATCCGGGGTCCAAATCGTCTTTTCGCCTCTTAGATATTTCGGTCCGATTTTTCGTCATTCATCTATCTCGATTGAAACGAGAGTCAACACACTCGACTTTCTTACCCATTAAAACATCTCCGTCTCTCGTGAACTAAAGTCGGGGTTTGGCCCGATCGAGTTGCACGTAAATCGAGAAAATGCTTGTTTCTCGATTTCATGATAAATATCGATTAAAATCCATTTCTTCTGAAATTAATTTTATTAAACTTCTCGGGAATTTTCTCATTACTCGTGCTATCAAAATCAAAAAATAGGAGTTTTCTCGATTTCTTGAGTTCTCGGCGAAAAATAAAAAGTTCCTCGTATGGTCCGTAGCGCGATAAAAGTGTATGTAAATTATCGCGCTTTGTCCATATCTCGTCTCGAACTTCAAATCCGGGCATTCGAATGAATCCCGTATTTTATCTTGCTACCCGTTAAAAAAATATAAGCCGGTTCTCGAAAGAGAGGAGATTTGGTTTCCGTTTTAGCTGAAACTTGGCAACAAGCTTCAAAATAAAGTTTCCAATCCAAAAATTTATTCTTGGGATTTTTTTATACACCTATAAGCCAGGTATAAAATTCTCGGGTGTTACATTCTATCCTCCTTAACATAAATTTCGTCCTGAAATTTGCTAATCTCAAGGGTAACATTTCTGAAAACTATTCATTCAATAACTCTTGAAACTTCCGATCCAGAAATAAATACGGATTTTTCTACATAACTCATATCGACACCCAGGGCGATATCATTCTCCTCTTATCTCTCTTGCACTTCTTTAACATTTATCTCGACTTATATAAATCGCTTTATTCCTTTCTTGGACCGTTTCTATTCCCTGCATTCTTTTATCACATTTACACTCCGGAACGAATCCCGTCAAGCAACTTTATCACATTTATACTCCGGAATGAATCCCGTCGAGCACCTTTATCGATGAATATTATATCATAACTTAGTGTATCTCTCTAACTGCGAGAAGATATCACTATATTTCTTTCCAGAACTTTGACTCATAGTTCTGTGTCATTGGGTTGCACATCCACTGAAGGATGGCCGTTTCTCTGATGTGGGGGCATAAGCGTAACCTCACTTTCATCATAAGGAACCTCATTCTTATCTTCATTCTAAACTTTATCCCTTCTTCGAAGTGGTGTACGGTAACATGGAGACAACCCACATTACCATATACATACTTAATGTTAGCACTTACTATATGTCCTCAACATATAAAATCTCAAAACTGTAATCGTGGTACTTAGATAGCCATATACCGAATACGTCTTAGTTCCGAAGGTTTAAGGAAATTTATCATGATAACTTATCAATCATGTGGGTCCATCATCTCTCATGATAACTTAAGCGAGGGTTGGACAAACTGTTTAGAGACAGACGTCAACCGATTAAATATTAAAAAGAAAGGAATGAACCCAACTGAATTTCAAAAAACTGCTGAGCTTTAGGGTCCGGAGACCAGAATGACAACTACTGAGATCTTCTTGATCACATGGGGTGATCAGGCCCATCACAATCACTTCTCAGTCATAAAGATACTTAGGTTCAGGGATAATATTTCAATGGTTGTCTTGACTAGAACTTCTTTTACCATAGAGTTTAGAAGGACCTCATATGACTTCTTAATTGCATTAAGATCATAGAGTTCAACTCAATGATATAATTGATTACTGAAAGGAATTTAATGACTTGTATTTTTCGTGACAATACCCATGAACTGAATTGAATGAGCTGAACTGAATTGAACTTGAATTGAACTAAAACTTTCTACGTTCCACTGAACTGAAACTGAAACTGAAACTGAAATTGAAACTGAACTGAAATTGAACTCCCTTATTCTCTACGTTCTACTGAAACTAAATCTCGTTTATTAAACTGAAACTGAAACTTGCTACTCGTGAACTGAACTCATGCATCGTTCGGGTTATAACTCTCTAAGAAATCTAGCGATAAATCAATAGCCGAATCGAATCTTCGTTGAGGTATACTACCGAATAAGGTGACCATAATTGTGTCACTAATCATATAATGTCATTCGTTGAGATCATCTTGGTGTCACTGCTCCTTCGAGTCCTTCCTTCTTTGACCATATCTTTTAAGCTCTCTTTGGATATGCAGTCCATTCCTGCATATTCTCAGAGTCCCTCTTATTCTAATGTGTTCCAGTTCATTCATCTTACCGAACATATATGTTCATCAGGATAATAGATAACCCCTACTAATCCATCGTTCTATGTTCTTTTACACTTGTGATAATGCATCTTAGAGTACATTTGACTAATCTCTCTTTTGGAAACTACTACCTTAGAAAAGTTCGAAAGCTTTCTAAGTTCTCATTCTTTCTCGTCATTCACTATTCTTTCTTGGAAATAATCATAGATCTAAGGTAAGTCTATGTTCTTTGAGGAATCATATTCATCTCGATTTTCTTTATCATACTCTACTGGAAATTTATTTCCAGTGCTTTTCTTTAACTCCTATCATCATTCATAAATGTCATAACTTACATTTTAAAAAAATATTCCTTCTTTCATAATCCTCATTCCTCATTGAAACAGAGTTTCAAAGCTCATTTATACTCATTCATACTTTTCATTTCTCATTGAAACACAGTTTCAAAGCTTACTCATGAACTGAACTCATTGAAACAAAGTTTCAAAATTTACTCATATTGTCCTCTTCTTTTCTCATTGAAACCAAGTTTCAAACTCAATTATATTATCCTCTTCTTTTCTCTTCTTTTATTTGAGCAGCTAAGATCCTACTTCTCAAGTCAGGTTTCAAAATCATCTCTCCTTGATGAATAATGTGCTTTGGCTCAAACACGTATTTTCTAAGTTATGATATACGGAAAACGTTGTGAACTTTTCCAAAACTAAGTGGTAAGACTAATCTATATGCCATTGGACATATGCTTTTCAAGAATTTCGTACGATCCAATAAAACGAGGTCTAAATTTTCCTTTAACATCACATATGGTTAATCCTTTAGAAGGAGAAACCTTTAAGAAAACTTTATCTCATATTTCAAATTGTAGCATCGGTTCTACGAGTGTTAGCATAAGACTTATGTGTAATATGAGCTTATTTGATTTTTTTTCTCTAATTTGTCTAACAATCTCAGTCATCTCGCTGACTGAGTCTGGGCCTACTATCATTCTTTCATCAACCTCGTCTGAATAGAGTAGTGATCTACATTTCTTTCCATATAGTGCTTCATATGGAGCCATCTCTATTGTCGCATGATAGCTATTGTTGTAGGCAAACTTGATTAATGGTAGTATCGCTTCCCAACTTACACCTCTGTCGAGAACTATTGTTCTCAACATGTCTTATAGAGTCTGAATGGTTCTCTCCAATTGTCCATCAGTTTGAGGTTGGAATGCAGTACTAAAGGTCAACCTTGTGCCTAATTCTTTCTGGATACTCATCCAGAATCTGGATGTAAACTTTGAGTATCGATCTGATGTGATTGACACTGGTACACCATGTAATCGTATGATCTTACGAACATACAACTGAGCTAACTTGTCTGACCCATAAGTTATCATTATAGGTACATAGGGATCACATTTTGTGAGACGATCTACGATTACCCCAAATGGCAGTGTTTCCTTGTTTAAATCTAGGTAATCCGGTAACAAAAATCCATAACAATATGCTCTTATTTCCATTCTGGAATTTCTAATGGTTGCAATTTGCCATAAAGTCATTGATGCAGTTGCCTTCACTTGCTGGCAAGTTAAACATCTCTCTAAGAATAATGCTATATCCATCTTAATACTGTCCCATTAGAATTTTTTTTTCCTCAAATTCTCGTACATTTTCGTACTTCCTGGGTGGGCGGTATACAGTGTATCATGTGCTTCGCTCATGATCTCTTCTTTAAGTTCTGCACCATGTGGGACACATAGTCTTCCCTCAAGGTGATGACATTATCAACTTCTTCGTGATATCCTGTAGCATCATCATTTCTCACTTTCAAATGTATCTTCTTAAAATTTTCATCAGTCCTTTGAGTATCTAAAATTCTATTTCTCAAGTAAGGCTCTACTATCAAAGTGAATAATTTCTTCCACTGTCTCGGGTGGTGGTAATATTTTTAAGTTCATTTTCTCAAACTCTTTTATGAGTTTATTCTCTTCGGTTAGAAGTAATGCAAGCTTTGAGGAAATTTTACGACTTACGGCATCAGCTACTACTTTAGCTTTTCCTGGGTGATAATTTATACCACATTCGTAATCCTTCACTAATTCGAGTCACCTTCTCTATCTCATTTTAAGGTCTTTCTGCTAAAAAAAAAATATACTTGAGACTCTTGTGATATGTGAAAATTTCACACCGAACTCCATAGAGGTGGTGTCTCCAAATTTTCAGATCATGCACTACGGCAGCTAACTCCAAATCGTGAGCTGGTTAATTCAGTTCATGTGGTCTTAGTTGTCGTGATGTATATGCTATGACTTTTCCTTCTTGCATCAATACATATCCTAATCTGTTCTTGGATGCATCCATATAGACTACATACTCTTTGTTGGGTTCTGGGATTGCCAGTATCGGGGCGGTAGTCAAATTTTCTCTCAGAAGCTGAAAACTGGCTTCACATTCTAGAGACCACTTAAACTTGATTCCTTTACGTAGTTGTTGTGTCATTGCTCCACTATCTTGGAGAATCCTTC
>JAPKLX010002302.1:0-14077 GCA_026898415.1 Leonotis leonurus
CATGTAGAGAAGGTTGACTCAATCTTCGAGTTATGGAAAGCAGATTGCTAGCGGCTTCTTTCCTTCTTTGTGACAGTCGAAGATTCTCTTTCCAATCCCTGTTGGATGGACTTTAATTTTGACGTGGCAAGATGGTATGATGTGTAGGATGGTGTCACCTGGTGGTTTGATGACTCTATCGATCTGGTACAACGCTGTAAGCAACGATCTGGTCAGTGATCTGGTCGCTGTCTGTTACAGCAGATCGATTCTCTTTTTGGCGTTAAAACTTGGCCTTCATCCTATACTATTTATAGAAATGACTTCTATAGGAAGAATTCCTTTACATGTCAAGTCATCTCCTAATCTGTTCTCTAACAAAATTCACTTTATATGTAGTGATCTGCTTACACGTAGAACAGTTTAATACTAAAAAGAGCTAAGTGTGTTTCGAAGGATCATCATCAAAACCAAAAATATATTAGGGTTCCCAACAATTTCCCCTTTTTTGATGATGTCGAAACCACACTTTACAAGTATGTCCAAATAACTTGTTAAGAGTAATCTGGTTAGATAGCCAGATTGATTAAGATTCGTTATGAAGTTATAACGATTAAAGCAGTTTATATATGTCCTGGACAATAAGAAGTTGTCATCAGAAACTCAATGAATTTCATATATAAGAGGCAAATTCAGATTACAGTTCATCAAGACAAAAATTAGGAGTTACAGATAGTAAAGATATGAGAAATGAGTATCTATCTGCTTTTCCTTCTTCAACATCTATCTTGTAGCCTCGGTTCTCTGCCAGTTGATTTATGAATGTGAGCAGAAAGGTCTTGTCTGGGAGATCAGTGCCTGGTATGGTGGGGCAAGTTCTGAACTCCTTCTTCGGGGCAGTAATTTGAATTTTTGCCTTTGCTGCAGCCTTTCTTATTTCTTCTACCAGATCTCTCGCATCATTCAGGTCCAGATAGTGTTGAAAGTCTTCATTGGGTGTCCCTTCGCTGTATGCAGGCTCTTTGAGAAAGTAACGGCACATTATGAAGCCATAGCGAAGTCCTGCCCATCCTTCTTTTAAGTTATCTGGAACCCAGCTAGTCTCTCCTTCGTTAGTCTTTGATGTTCTGATGGGAGCAGAGGAGAACCAACCAGATCCAGCCTTTTTCTTCCTCTTCAGGTGTCGGGATTGACTTGATCTGCTAGAAGATGATGTCTTTTGAGTTTTAGCAGATAGAGCAGGTGGTGGGGTTGGTTGATCTGGTGCAGTCTGCAGCTCAAGTTGAGCTGGTCTCTTTTCTGCCAGGGCACCAGATTGCAACTTCCCTTTTTCAGCAATCTCCTTCCCTTTCTCAACTACAGTCTGCTTTCCCTTCCTGGATCCTTCCCCCTTTTCGACATCATCAACGTACATATTGATGAGTGCCCTTAGGGAGGTGATCTCTTCTTTCATTTCTTTCATGTCTTTATCTGAATCAACCTTTTGTGTAAGCAGTGACGTGATGTTGAGATTTGAATCGTTAATCTGCTTTTGTAGTGACCCTTGTGCTTTGGCCAGATTAGCAGTCATTTCTTCTTGTTCTTCTTTGAGAAGGCCAATCTCATCAAAATATGATTCGATCATTGTTTTGGTAGGGTAGCACAGGTCACTCAATTTCCTCTCCACAAAATTCTTGCCATCTGTTTCAAACCTTCGAAACATGGCTCTGGTTTCAGTATTAGCTTCTTTGATCACATCAGCAGCTATGCCATCAGTCTGTTCCTTGACAATTGCGTGCACCATATCCTTCTCCTTCTTGGCAAACTCAGTAATGATCTTGTACATTTCATTGATCTTGCTGCATTGTGCCAAGAGTCTGATCGATCTGAGCCTTTCGCTCCTCTGCAGCAGATCGATCGTCATCCATCTTTTTGCTCAGTTCTTCCAACTTCAATCTGCACACTCGTCTCAAATCTGAGTCAACCTGGTCAACGTGAGTTTTTAGATGGTTGTTGAACTCAGTGAGAATGTGAGTGGCTTCATCTTGAACTGTGCTGAGCGTCCCATACATGTACTTGTCAACCTTGTGAGAGATGAGATCTTTCACTTGTGCATTAGACAGTGATTGATGCTGAGTCATCAATATGTCCTCCAAAGTGGTCATCTCCACATACTCCTCCATTGTGGCTGCGACAGCAGGGGTATATATGTCATCTGTTTGTATACTTTCCACCCTCTGTCCAGCTGGTTCTAGTTCCACTTGTGGATAACTGACCACTGCTATCTGAACCTTGCTTTTCTTGGCTGGTTCCCCCTCAGCCTGTGTAGTGGTCTCCACAATCTGCTCTCCAGCATCAGCCATGTGTTGATTTGGTTCTGTTATTGCTGCACCCGGTTGGTGAGCATCAGTAAGTTCATCTACAACTCTTTCTGCTTCTTCAACCTCTTCTTCATCAGTCACATTGTCAAATAATTGCAGCATGCCAGCTTTCTCATAAATAGATCTTAGATCGATCTGCAACTTTTGAGCTTCGAGTTAGGCTATTGCTAGTATACTCTGAGGAAATGCTTCTCTCAACTCTGTGATCGAGGAGACTTCGAATATGTTCAAAAGGGTTGCTTCTTCAGCCTTGAGTGTGTCCATTGATTTGGTTTTGAGCAGAGCATCAAGGACGTAGAATTCCTTGTCCTTGATAAGAAGCAGTAGTTTGACTCTCTTGGCTGCATCTCTCAGGTGTGAGCTGGATGCCTGGAAATCTCTTGAGTACTGCTCGATCTGCTTCCGCTTCTAGTAGTTTTACAACTGATTCAGCCTTTTTCTGCTCCTCATCCTCATCAAATGATGCAGCTTTCCCTTCTGTATCCTCATCGATCTGCTCAAGTGGTTCTGCAGATGATGGACTGGCGGTATGTGCTGGTGAGAGGTCTTTTGCTTGACTTGGGTCTAGGGAGGAGATAGGGACAACATCTTCTGGTGGTCCCCCAACCAGTATCTCCTCTTCCTCAACAACAACTTCCTGTTGAGGGATGGCGGTTTCTTCAACCTGGGCTTCCTCCACAGGTTCTGCAAGTTTTTGTAACGTTCTTCTCTTTGGTTTCGGTTGTTGGGCTGCAGTGGATGTATCTGTTTCAACTGAACTGTCCCTCCTAGTCACTCTTTTGGAAGGAGTCATTTCAGTTGGTTTGTCCTTTGTCACCCTTGATTTGGTAGATTTCTCAGTGGGGACATATGGAGGAACCCAGATGGGGTTAGAACTACCCATCTCCATCAAGGCGTTGATAAACACGGGGTCTGTTACCCTTGCAATCAAGTTTGCAGAAATGCCCATAGACATTTCAATTTGGTGCTGGTCCTTTGGGAACCTCAGTCTATCATTGAACTCCACAACTGAGTCCCATTTATGCTGGTCGAAGAACATTTCCAGCATGTAGCTTATCTTGGTTGAGTGTCTCAGACTGCTTCTTCTCACCTCAATTCCAGGGCTGCCTCCGTTCACAAATGTGATCATCTTGGCCTCCTTTGCCAAGAGATCGAAGATAATTCTGCTCCAATTCACCGATAGGTTAAGCACTACGGCAGCTAGTATCTTGAACTTTTCTGGAGTGACTTGATCGTATGACCCATTGTGGTTCAAGAAAATGCGCTGGACGAATTCAAAGATAATTTTGAATTCTGGAGCGAGCAGTGCCCTGTTGAACATCTTGTTTGTATAACGAATGGGCACTACCATCACAGTTTCGATCACTTCTTGTAGTTGTTCTTCTGTAATGTCTCCAAGGGTGAGACCTTCATCCTTCAGTTTGTAGACTGTATCAATAACGTTTAGGATATTGTAAGTAGTTGTCACAGCCCAATTTCTTAACCCTTTCTTAGTCAAGAGATTAGGCCATGACTCACTTAACTTAGAAATAACTCTAACAATTGATGTTTGGTTGCAAAGAAACTCATATAAGTTCTCGCGAAAAACAGGGCAGGGCCGACATGTTGACTTCGAAAGCCCATAACTTTCTCGTTTGAACTCCGAATTAAGATCCGGAAGAACCGTTGGAAAGGTATCGAAAAGATCTTTAAAATGATACCAAATTCAGAAAATTCGGACTTTTAAAACTCACGCAAAAGAGGGTTCAACTGACTGCCCTGTTTCTAGCAAAATCAAAGTTTACACAATTTTTGAACTTGGAGTTTCAATACATCAAAAGACCATCTCAAGCAACCAAGAAATAGAGAGAACACATAATAATTCATCAAGGAAGATGCTACCATAGATATCAACGACTAAACCAATACAAAGGTACCAAGTGCTCAAATGACATATCAACTAAGGGTTGCAACGGAAACATGAGTTGAGTTACATGTATGACGACATACAACTCAACATACCAAATATCCATCATAAAACAACAAGACAATCTATGGTTCACTGACAATTCATATAACAAGGATAACCACAGTGTTCGAATCCATCGCCATCTCCAGCTCAACCTGCACGTTAAGAAAACATGCAGGGCGTGAGTACATAAAGCACTCAGTGGACACATGCCAAAACATTTAAAACTTGCTCATAGAGCCATATCATTGACTTGCCAAAATCTTTCTTTTCTGAAAATAATATAACTGAGCATGCATGAAATGTGTCTGCAGACATAAATCTGAAATCTGAAATACCATATCTACGCACTTCTTGTGTTGAAAGGTAGGCCTCCCCTTCAACACTATGACCGGCCGATCCGCTCACCGGCTCACGGTCACATATGTGTACACAAACCCTTACCGGCAGCTCGTCCGGCATAGGGCCGATATTGTAATTCTCTCGTAGATAGGCAATATGCATTATGCTTAAAAATAGGCAAGTCAACTTCTTAACATAAAAACATAAAGCATAAATAAATCTTTAGCACGTGCATAACTTTTGGTTAGAAAGCCCACCTGGATGTTCCTTAGAGCTAAGGAACTAATTTGCTCATAGCCACCACCTATCCTCGTCTTCTAGATCCTCTCTTTTCCTTCTGCTCTTATCTCCTTCTGGATCTCATCTACCTCTTCTTTCTATAATGATCCAAATCTAATTAGCTTCTCATACTTAAATCTCATTTTTCTTGTAATCTACTTTGATTATCATTTCGTATGCTTATAACTTATTCGGCTATTGCATCCTTCTATTCTAACATCTCATTTATCATTTATCTCATCTATATCATTATTTCACTTTTTAACTTACTAAACTAACAATTTCCAACTTCTACATATTTGGCTAATTCAATCTCATAATCTCACATTAGCCATCATATTCATTCTTAATCTTAATTGCTTCATCAAATCTAACAATTATAATCTCTATATATTAATTTCAATCGTGCCCTTCTTCTTAAGAATTTCATATCTTAGTGTAAGATTAAGTTTATTTCTAGTTTCTTGATTCCATTATGCTTAATGTAGCTCAATGATCTCTAATGGACCATTACTTAGGCCAAATAACCTTAGCATATACTTAAACTCATAAACTCCATAATCCACTAAATTTTGAACATTCATTTCCTATGCTTAGAAAATTCCAAATAAATTAATCTAAGCATTAATCACACCATTGAACTCAAATATGATCTCAATTTAAACAAATAAAATCAAAATCTTATAGAACCAAATGCCATAATTTTCGGTCATTACACATCAATTAAGAGGCTTGGATTTTGCTCTAATTTATTGTTCTAATCATGCTTATGGAGGTCTAATGATACTTATTCATACTTAAATCAAGCAAATTCATGCTATTTCCCCAACCTCAAATTAGGGTTCATGTAGAAGAATTTAGGGGAAATCTAATTACTCTTCATATCTTATAATTCTTTTCAAATTCTTACTTAAATCATGATTCTCTACTCATTTCATATCACATATATGGAAATTAACATCATATCTTCATGAATTATAAAGCATAATTTTTCATAGATAAATACATAAATTTTCTTCCATTTCTACAAATTAAAGAGGTAAGGATGATGGATATTTACCTCAAAGATCAATTCTTCTTAAAATTTGGACCAAATCTAGCTTGGAAACTTGATTTTGGAAGAAGAAATTATTTGGCTATGGAGGGGGAAGCCATTTTCGAAAATATAGAGGAGGGAGGAGGTGGAAGATGATGAAAATGTGATAAGGTAAGTATGTTTATCTCTAAGTTAAGATATTTTTATAATTAATTAATTAAATAATTAATACACAACTCTAGAGGCTTCTAGAAGGTCTCGCCTCCTCGATTTTCGTGTATCTAGATTTTAATGCTGGATTACTCTTCTCGACACAAGGAATCCACCGGTTCAGACCGTTCGTGATTCCGAGTTCATTTGAACAAATTATGCGAGTTTTAAGATACCGAATGAATTTAATTAAATAAATTCCTTTCTAAAGCAATATTTTCTAGCAAAATCCTCATAATAATCTCTTCTATATACCTTAGAAAATTAGGCATAATTTGTAGATTCTACTACAACTATCGGATTCTCAATCCGAATTTTAACCGAAAACTTATTTAATTATTACCGAAATTGCAATAATAAATTTTTATTCTTTATTTTATCTGTTTTCTAGCTTAATGAAATTTCTAAATCCATTTTTCTATGTTATCTAATAGATA
Source organism: Leonotis leonurus (assembly GCA_026898415.1). Lineage (NCBI taxonomy): Eukaryota > Viridiplantae > Streptophyta > Magnoliopsida > Lamiales > Lamiaceae > Leonotis > Leonotis leonurus. Next base: position 6,592 of record JAPKLX010002302.1, read on the forward strand.
AAAATTTTCTCTTCTGAGGGGTATGCTTCGTCTGAGTTTATTCTATCTCAACCCCTTTCTTTTATCTCTAATATGGAATTAATAAATTCCATTTTCTTTCTTAACGAAATAATCGTAATTCTTTCTTCTAAATCATATAATAGAGTCCTCGAACTCTTTTTAATCTCATAATTATATTCTCTTAAGGATGCATAACCTTAATTAAGGTTTAATTACGTTTTAGTTATGGCTACAGTATTTCGGGGTATTACAGTAGTGTTGCTGATGGTGCTGCCCTTGCTCACTCTGAAAGTGGCTTCGTTTCCGCCCTTCTCTCCCTGCCACGAGAAATAGAATGCGGCGACTTCTTTGGGCAAGAAGTGGACAGGATGAGAGGTGATGATATTATGAAATCCTACAAGGAAATCAAGACAATGTATGTGACCACTATCCTTCCATCAATGAAGTATAAGTGTCCAAAAGCAGATTACAGAATATAGCGTTCTATACCACAGTACAACGAACATATACATGCAAATAGGAGAAGGTTTCATTACGAGTTGAGAAATGTCAGAACACACTAGATATATAGCAGTTAATAAGAAAGAAACATCTCATAAATGATAAACCTTTGCAGCGTCGAACAAGGTCGAAGGCCTTGTCCAGTTTGTGAAAACCGAAGGTATCAAGTACTGCGAAGAGATCTTGATGGATGTAGGGTTTCAAGAAATTCACTTGCTCAAGAAATACAGAAGATTTGGGTGCCATTTTGTTAAAAATAGGTAGATTTTTTAAGATTGAGAGAGAGTTGGAAGGGAGAAAACTTTTGTTAAGTATCGAAGAAGAAGAAGTGCATGTGATGATAGTTGAACCGCCTTATCAATTATATAAAAGAAAAGAAAGATAAGTAAGGTAATAATATAATTTAATATCCTTCCCTTTTTCAGCTTTTCCCGCCTTTCCAAGGAATAGACTTGCAGTCTATTATCGCCTCTATTGTGCGTATGATATATGCGCTTTTGATCCTATGGATGTAATGAGGCGCGTGCTTGTTTAAGCCGTCAAAAACGCTTCCTTTTTCTTGTTTTGGTAAATATCTTCTTGATCACTGTTCCCAAACATAGTATCAATCATCACAAAAATAAAAGATTTGATATACTGTGTCAGAAATTAGATATATGCTATGATTATATCGATATAGTCGCCGTATATAGTTGACTTTCCCCCTTAACCAAGTAATGGGATAAATTAATAAGAGATATTAATATCCACGTGGCTGCTAGTCATCTGGTAGTCCAGATCGATCTCTCGAGCTGTTTGTTAATGCTATTGATCTATTTATGCTACTTTCAACTTTGGACATTAATCTTGTATGATAACCTCTTTAATAATTCCAGATTGGAATTTGATCAATCTGTTTGACTATTAACGTGTACTGATGTCAATTCCCAGTTGGAATTTTACACAATCTGGTCTTAGATTATCTGGTCCTTTCTTCCAGATTTAATAATCTTAATTTCCCACAAAACATCTTAAACCTTTCTTCTAGTAGTGCTTTGGTGAGAATATCTGCTCTCTGTATCTCAGTGTGTATCATCTCAATCTGTACATGTTTTCTTTCAACATGATCTCTTATAAAATGATGTCTTACGTCCACATGTTTGCATCTGGTATGCAAAACAGGATTCTGTGTGATAGCTATAGCACTTGAGCTATCACAAAAGATGGGTATTTCCTAGACATCAATCTCATAATCTTTAAGTTGTTGTCTTAACCACAGTATTTGTGCACAACAACTTCCAGCTACCATATATTCTGCCTCTGTGGTTGATGTGGCAACAGATGTCTGTTTCTTTGAGAACCAAGAGATAAGTTTATTTCCTAGAAACTGACATGTACCAGATGTTGACTTTCTATCTAGCTTGCATCCAGCGTAGTCTGAATCTGTGTATCCAGTTAGCTCAAAGTTGTCTTCACATGGATACCATAATCCTATATGGGCTGTTCCCTTAAGGTATCTTAATATCTTCTTAGCTGCTTCCATGTGAGATTCTTTGGGATTTGCTTGATATCTTGCACATACTCCTACTGCAAATGTGATGTCAGGTCGACTAGCAGTTATGTAGAGTAATGATCCTATGATCCCTCTATATTGATTGATGTTAGCTGGTTTTCCCTCTGGATCAGGATCAATTTTCGCATTGGTTTGCATTGGGATTTTCACTGGGTTACGTCTTTGAGCCCAAATTTATTCAGCAGATCGTTGATGTACTTTGTCTGATTAATGAAGATACCATCTGACAATTGCTTGACCTGCAAACCTAAAAAGAAACTCATTTCTCCCATCATGGACATTTGATCCTTATTTTTCATAAAATCAGCAAATTTTTCACATAGATAGGTAGATTGAGATCCAAATATGATATCATCTACATAGATCTGTACTAGAAGGATTTTCTCTTTGACTTTGATGATAAACAAAGTCTTGTCAACAGATCCTCTTCTAAATCCAGATTCTAGTAGGAAAGTTGATAAGGTCTCATACCAAGCTCTAGGGGCTTGCTTTAGACCATAGACTGCCTTGGTTTAGTCTATATACTTTTTGATTTGGATCTGCTTCTTCAAATCCAGGTGGCTGTTCCACATAGACTTCTTCTTCAAGGATACCATTTAGGAAAGCACTTTTGACATCCATCTGGTGTACCTTGAACCTTTTGTGTGCAACATATGCTAAGAATAGCCTTATTGCTTCTAGTCTGGCTACGGGTGCAAATGTTTCATCAAAATCAATGCCTTCTTGTTGATTATAGCCTTTAGCTACTAATCTGGCTTTGTTTCTGACTACACCATTTTCATCCCGTTTATTTTTGAACACCCATTTTACACCAATCACACCTTGGTGTTTGGGTCTGTCCACGAGATACCAGACCTCATTCCTTTTGAACTTGTTGAGTTCTTCCTGCATTGCTGTTATCCAGTCTGCATCTTGTAATGCTTCATGAGCATCAGATGGTTCAATGCGAGAGAGATAACAGCTCAACAAGGCACTTTCTCCATGCATTCTTCTTGTTTCCACACGATCTGTTGGGTTCCCAACAATCTATTCTGGTGGATGATCTTGTATCCATCTCCTTCTACAGGTCATCTCTTCGTCAAATATCTCAGGATCAGGTTGATCTGTTGGTTCCTCAAATTCAGTGTGAACTGTTGATGAAGCTTGAAATAGATTCTTTTCTGGTCCTACTTCTGGAATTAGATTCCCAGATTGATCATTATTTGCAATGACTGTATCATTGCTTTCTATTGGTGATCTGTTTTCATCCAGATTAAGTTGAATTGTTCCCCCTTGTTGTATAACTTCTTCAGCAATTGTGGGAGTGTGAGTATCTTCATCATCACTTTTTGAATTCCAGATAAGAATGTCTTCTAGTAGTGGTTCATTCATCTTCCTGGTAGTTATTTGGTTCTCTGTTTGTTTATTAACAGGTGACCAGGTGACCTGTACTCAACAATAGACTCATCAAAAACAACATGAGTTGTTACCTCCACAATGTGAGAATTCTTATTGTAGACTCGATATGCTTTGCTAACATCATAATATCCTAAGAATATTCCAGGATCAGTTTTGCTATCAAAAGTCCTCAATTGAGATTTCCCATTATTGTGTATGTAACACAAACAGCCAAAAGTACGAAAGTAAGAAATCTTAGGCTTTCTATTGTTCCAGATCTCATATGGAGTCTTTCCATGTCTGAGTGTGATTGATGATCTGTTCTGAGTATAGCAGGCTGTGTAGATAGCTTCTGCCCAGAATTTTTGGGTAGATTGGTAGCATTTAGCATGGTACGAGCTGCTTCTTTGAGTGATCTGTTTCTCCTCTCAAAAACTCCATTTTGTTGAGTTGTTCTGGCAGCTGAGGTTTGATGAGTGCTTCCCATCTTGTTGCAGTATGCTTTAATCTTCTGGTTGAGAAATTCTGTTCCTCGATCTGTTCTGATAGTAGCTACACTTACTTCCTTTTGTTTGGTGATCTTGTTTAGAAAATCAGGTAGTTTGACTAGTGTCTCTTTCTTCTTTAACAGAAAGATGACCCATGTAAACCTTGAGTAGTCATCAATGATTACTAAAGTGTATTTTCTTCCATTTATGCTTAATGGCTTAACTGGTCCAAACAGATCAAGATGTAACAGTTCCAGTATTCTTGATGTTGAGTGAGCCGTCTTGCTTGTAAAGGATGATCTGGTCTGCTTTCCAGCTTGACAGGCATCACATATATGATCTTTATCATATACTTGATCTGGTAGTCCTTCCACTAATCTTTTCTTGGCAATCCTGTTGATTGACTTGAAATTTAGATGACTTAATCTCTTGTGCCACAACCAGCTTATTTCTAATACAGTCTTAGTGACTAAGCAGGTCTCGATCTGGTTTGTCCACTGAACAATATATAGTCTATCCTGCAATCTTCCGGTAAGGAGTATCTCATCTCCTTCCTTGTTCTTCACAAAACAATTATTAGTATAAAAAACTATCTGGTTACCGTTAGCACAGAATTGACTTACAGAAAACAGATTGTGACTAAGATCCTCAACATATGATACGTTTGTGATGGTGGTCTTGCCAACTTTTATGTTTCCATATCCTCTGGTGTATCCTTTTGAGTAACACCCAAAGGTGACCTGAGGTCCTGGTTTTTCAATGTAATCTGATAGTAGATTCTTATCACAAGTCATGTGCTTCGAGCATCCACTATCTATTATCCAGATTGCTCCTCTAGCTATCTTGTTCCTTCTTGCAGTCTTCTGATCCTGCAAATTAATAAAACTTAGCTACCCTTCATCGTTTGGGTGCTTGGTTATTAGCAAATGTTCCCTTTCGAATCCAGAACATTTTAGGGTTAGGAACAGAAATATAACAGGTAATGATGTTCCCATCATTGTCAACTTTAGACAGAGAATGAAATACAGATGGATGATATCTCTCTATTACATCATTCTTCAATCCCTTCTTAGTAGGTACTGTCCTATTGACATTCTAATTGGGTAATGTCCTGTTGACATTCTTTTTATGATCTGTTTCTGTGTAATAGGCTGGTTGTCCCTTTGTTTGATGGTATTGTCTGTTTCCAGTCTGTTTCACCATCATCTTCTGAGGATGGCCTTTCTTATTTTTCAAGTCTTTCACTTGATCTGGTATTTGCTTCCTTTCTGGTATAAATTTGGCAATTTGATTAGCAATTTGTTGTTGCAAATTGATTAGCAATTGATTAGCAAATTGATTAGCAATTTGATTAGCAATTTGGCACGTTCATCACTCTTGTAAATCATTTCTTTCCTTTTCTTTATCTTCTCTTCAGTAATGTTGTTTCTAGAAATGAGATATTTGACTTTGGAGTTTAGAGAGTGAATTTCACTGTCTTTCCCTTTGATCTGTTCTTCCAGATCAGCTATTTGGACAACGAATTGAGTGTTGGCTGTGCTCAGTATCTCCTCTGATTTCTTCAATCTGTAATTTTCTTCTACAACTTCTCTAAACAATCTCTTGATGCTTGAATAGCTTTTGAACATCTCATTTACTTCTTCCCAAGAGTAGTCAGTTTGATCTTCAGTATCCTGTTCCAGATTAATATCATTTGAGGAATTGGAATAACATGAATTTACCTCGACTTCGTCCAGACCGTTGTCTAGTCCTACATAGCATTCATCCCATTCTTCTTCGTCATTAGCAGAGAAGGCTTCATCATTCTCTGATGAGCTATCTGAGAAATGACTCGAGCTGCTTGATTCTTGTTCAGCTAACATGGCTTTTCGTTCATGTTTGAGTTTTCGATCTCTCTTTGCTCTCAACTCTTCTCTTTGGCTTTTGGAAAGATCAGGACAGTCTGGTTTGAAGTGACCTGTTCTGCCACAGCTAAAGCAGGTGTAATATGTAGAGTTAGATGTTTTATAAATTTTACCAGTCTGCTGTTTTTGTTGTCTTTGTAGAAGCGTCTGTATTTCTTTGATCTGATTTCCATCTTGTCCATACGTTTTGCAATCATTGCAAATTCTTTTAATAATTTGTCATAACCTTTCTCTTCATCTGGAGTAGAAGGTTCAGAAGGATCATCTGGTTTGCTCTTTGCCTTGAAGGCTACTTCTTTTTCCTTCTTCGAGCTGCTTTCTGCCTTTTTGGACAGATGATCTGGTTCACGAATTCTCTGTATATCACATTCATGGCCTTCAAGGTGATCAAACAATGCTTCAGTAGATAGTTCATTGAAATCTGCACGCAGAGGTTGTATAGCAGCATATATCTCCCAACTAGGTGGAAGTACTCTTAGTACTTTCATATTCTTCTCTCGTTGAGTGTATTTGTTTTTATTGAACGCTGATATCTCAAGAAAGATTCCAGTGAATCTCATCTTCATTTGTTCTATTATTTCGCCTGGTTTCATCTTTATTGTGCTAGATATGATTCCTTTAGCAAAGTCATCCAGATTGGCTTCGCGTCGTTCTTCTGCAGTATATTTTCTAGGATCTTTGGGAACTATCTGTGTAGTTACCCCAGTTGCATTGGTTACTGTCACTTCTTCAGTGATCTGTAGTGGACCATCTTCAATAACCTTCCACATCAGATAGTGATGGGCTTTGAGTGCCATCTTGATTCTGAAGCTCCATTTTCTATATCCTTGGATGGAGAATTCTTCACAAGCCCTAACAATAGAAGATTCCATAGCAGATAGAATGCACGTGAATGAAAAGGGTTTTCCTAGATCTATTCAAGTTGACCACGCAGGTGTTAACCTTGTGAAACAAAAACAATGGTCGTTTGAACCACTGCTTTGATACCACTTGTTGGTCCCGAAAGAGCAAGGTTTGGTGTATGGGGGGGGGGGGGAATACACCAAATACAAACTTTTCAGTTTACTTGTTAAATTGATCAGAGAGTCCAAGCTATTCTTAAAGAAGAAATCGCACGGCAGGTGACTATTTAGATCGATTAACAGATCGATACCAGAATTGTCCAAGCAGATTGCTCTCAGTGTAAACACTTAGCCAATAATAAGAGTGATCTTATTATCTTCTAAGTATTGTGTGTGCGGAAATATGGTGGATTTAATGAGTGCTCTTATTAGGAAAACCTTAAGATTTAATCAGATCGTTAAACATATTGATTGAGATGCAGATTATATGATTGTGCAGAGGTTAGAATAATAAACAACTGAAAGTAAAAGTGCAGAAATATAAAGAACACAATTTTTTAACGTGGTTCGGGAAATCCCTATGTCCACGATCTGGTCAAATCTAGACCAGATTATCCACTACTAGGATACTCTGCTTGTTTATACTCGTGGAGAACGAGTCACAAGTATCAATCAAAACTAGAGAGATACTTATGCACGAAATAAGGGTCGTGTCCCTTTACAACAGATTACCTCTACGTTACCACTAGAAAACTACTAGCTAGCAGGGTGATCTCCTTTCTCTCGATAAGACAGACTTGAATCGAGGTTGGTTTGGTGTGA
>JAPKLX010002976.1:0-11732 GCA_026898415.1 Leonotis leonurus
ATCAACAACGGCTAGAATTTCAAATTCAATGCCTATATAGTTGAAGTCAAAACCTGGAAACATAGAGAACACACACGCGAGCTATACTGCTGTTATACTTTCAAGCAATCTGCATTCCAGACTTAGAGCTTCAACACTCTGTGATTCAACATCACACCAACCACCTCGATTCAAGTCTGTCTTATCGAGAGAAAGGAGATCACCCTGCTAGCTAGTAGTTTTCTAGTGGTAACGTAGAGGTAATCTGTTGTAAAGGGACACGACCCTTCATTCGTGCATAAGTATCATTCTAGTTGTGATTGATACTTGTGACTCGTTCTCCACGAGTATAAAGAAGCAGAGTATCCTAGTAGTGGATAATCTGGTCTAGTTTTGACCAGATCGTGGACGTAGGGATTTCCCGAACCACGTTAAACAACTGTGTGCTTTTATATTCCTGCATTTTAATTTCAGTTGTTTACTATTCTAACTCTCTGCACTATCATCCATTTGCATCTCAATCAATCTCTCTAATCAATCTGGTTAATACTTAAAGGTTTTCTAAACAAGAGCAATCACTGATCCACCATTATTCCGCACTCACTCAACACTCAGAAAGTAATAAGATCACTCTTATTATTAGCTAAGTGTTTTCACTAAGAGAGTAATCTGGTTGGACTAAACCGCTATCGATCTGAATATCGATCTGCCTAGTCATCTTCGAGCAATTTCTTACACAGAATAGCTTGAACTCTCTTTCAACTTGTCAAGTAACTGAAAAGTTTGTATTTGGTGTATTCCCCCCCCATACACCAAACCTTGCTCTTTCGGGACCAACAAGTGGTATCAGAGCAGTGGTTCAAACTGACCATTGTTTTGTTTCACAAGGTTAAAACCTGCGTGGTCTACTTGAATAGATCTAGGAAAACCTTTTTCATTCACGTGCATACTATCTGTTATGGAGTCATCTGTTATCAGGGCTTGCGAAGAATTCTCTATTCAAGGATATAGAGAATGGAGCTTCAGGATCAAGATGTGCCTTAAAGCCCATCATTGTTTAATGTGGAAAGTAATTGAGGAAGGGCCATTGGCAATTACAGAAGAAACTACTCGTATCAATGAGACATGAGCGGTCAAAGAATCTGTACTAAAGGATCCCAGAAAATATACCTCTGAAGAAAGGAGAGAAGCAAATCTTGATGACTTTGCCAAAGGAATCATCTCCAGCACGGTCAAAGGCATACATTTGGCCAAAATCCAAGATTTGGATACTGCCAAAGAGATGTGGGAAGCCTTAAGAGACCTAGCCCTAGGATCAGAAGTAATGATCGAGAATAAGCTGTCTCTAGCCTGCAACAAATATGACGAATTCAAAATGAAACCAGGCGAGACAATAGAACAGATGAAGATGAGATTCACTGGAATTCTCCTTGAGATATCTGCATTCAAAAGGAACAAATATACTCAAAGTGAGAAGAACATGAAAGTTCTTAGAGCTCTTCCACCAAGCTGGGAGATCTATGCAGCAATGCAACCTCTAAGAACAGACTTCAATGATCTGTCCACTGAAGCTCTATTTGATCATCTCGAAGGTCATGAGTGTGACATCCAAAGAATTCGAGGACCAGACCATCTGTCCAAAAGGGCAGAAAGCAGCTCGAAGAAGGACAAAGAGGTCGCCTTCAAAGCGAAGAGCAAACCAGATGATCCTCCTGAGCCTGCTACTCCAGATGAAGAGAAAGGCTATGACAAACTCTTAAAAGAGTTCACAATGATTGCTAAGAGAATGGACAAGATGGAAACAAGATCGAAGAAATACAGACGCTTCTACAAAGATAACAAGAGAAACTTCAACAAGAAGTATGACAATGATCGATCTGATGACAAGGATGAATCCAAGAAGCAGTTTTCTAAAACAACAAAGACCTCTAGCTCTACAGATTACACTTGCTTTGAATGTGGCAGAACAGGTCACTTCAAAACAGATTGTCCTAATCTGTCCAGAAGTCAAAGGGAAGAACTAAGAGCTAAAAGAGATCGAAAGCTTAAATATGAGCGCAAAGCAATGATAGCTGAACATAACACAAGCAGCTCGAGTCATTTCTCAGATAGCTCATCAGAAAATGATGAAGCTTTCATTGCTGACGATGAAGAAAGCTGGAATGAATGCTATGTGGGATTGGACAACGGGCTAGATGAATTTGAGGTAAATTCTTGTTACTCAAATTCCTCAGATAATGATAATGATCTTGAACAGGAAAGTGAAGATCAAGCAGAATACTCATGGGATGAAATAGATGAGATGTTCAAAAGCTACTCAAGTATCAAGAGGCTATTTAAAGAAGTTGTTGAAGAGAATGACAGATTGAAGAAAGTTGAGCAGATATTAAGCACAACGAATACACAATTTGTTGCTAAAATAAACGATCTGGAAGAACAGATCAAGAGCAAAGATAGTGAGATTCACACACTTAACTCAAAAGTTAAGGATCTGGTTACAAGAAACAATGTTGCTGAAGAAAAGATCAAGAAAGGAAAAGAAATGATCTACAAGAGTGATGAGCGTGCCAAGTTACTAATCAATCTGCAACAAAAGGGCACATCTGGATTAGGGTACCCAGGTCACTCAGAAAAGTCTTCTGGAACTGTAAACTTCGTACCAGAAAGGAAGCAAATACCAGATCAAGTGAAAGACTTGAAGAACAAGAAAGGTTATCCTCAAAAGATGATAATAAAAGATGCAAAGAACAGACAGTATCATCAAACAAAGGGACAACAAGCTCACTACACAGAAACAGAACACCTTCAAAGAGCAAATGTCAACAGGACAAAAATTGTCAACAGGACAGTACATACTAAGAAAAAACTGAAGAAGGATGAAATAGAGAGATATCATCCATCTGAAATTCACTCTGTATCTAAAGTAGATAATGAGGGAAACATCATTACCTGCTATATTACTGTTCCTAACCCTAGAATGTTCTGGATTCGGAAAGGAATGTTTGCTAATAATCCAGCACCCAAACGTTGAAAGGGTAGCTAAGTATCAATGGGAGAAAGTACACATTGGTAATCATAGATGATTACTCAAGATTCACTTGGGTCATCTTTCTGCTGAAGAAGAAAGAAACCCTAGACAAGCTCCCTCACTTTCTACACAAGATCACTAAACAGAAAGAAATGAGTATAACCTCTATCAGAACAGATCGAGGAACAAAATTTCTCAACCAGAAGATTGAAACATACTGCAACAAGATGGGAATCACTCATCAAACATCTGCTGCTCGAACTCCCCAACAGAATGGAGTTGTTGAAAGGAGAAACAGATCACTCAAAGAAGCAGCACGCACAATGCTTAATTCTACCAATCTACAGAAGAAATTCTGGGCAGAAGCTATATACACTGCCTGTTATACTCAAAACAGATCATCCATCACAATGAGACATGGAAAAACACCATATGAGATTTGGAACAGCAGAAAGCCTAAGATTTCTTATTTTAGAACTTTTGGCTGTTTATGTTACATACACAATAATGGGAAATCACAGTTGAAAACCTTTGATAGCAAAACTGACCCTGGAAAATTCTTAGGATATTCTGATGTCAGTAAAGCTTATCGAGTTTACAATAAGAATTCTCATATTGTGGAAGTAACACCTCATGTTGTTTTTGATGAGTCTATTGTTGAGTACAGATCACTAGATGGAAAGCAGACAGAAAATCAGGTGACTACCAGAAGGATGAATGAACTATTACTGGAAGATATTCTTATCTGGAATTCAAAGAGTGAGGATGAAGAAGTTATCACTTCACCTGTTGCTGAAGAGATCATACAGCAAGGGGGAATATCACTGCACAATCTGGATGTGAACAGATCATCAACAGAAAACAATGAAACAATTATTACAAATGATGATCAACATCCAGAAGAAAGTCCAGATGAGAATCCATTTCAAGCTACATCAATAGCACACCCTGAATTTGAGGAACCAACAGATCAACCTGATCCTGAGATATCTGATGAAGAGATGACCAGGAGAAGGAGATGGATACAAGATCATCCACCAGAACAGATCGTTGGGAAGCCATCAGATCGTGTGAAGACCAGAAGAATGCATGGAGAAAGTGCATTGTTGAGCTGTTACCTCTCTCGCATGGAGCCATCTGATGCTTATGAAGCACTCCAAGATGCATATTGGATAACAGCAATGCAAGAAGAACTCAATGAGTTCAAAAGAAATGAAGTCTGGTATCTCGTGGACAGACCCAAACACCAAGGAGTAATAGGTGTAAAATGGGTGTTCAAAAACAAACGAGATGAGAATGGTGAAGTAGTCAGAAACAAGGCCAGATTGGTAGCTAAAGGCTATAATCAACAAGAAGGCATTGATTTTGATGAAACATTCGCACCAGTAGCCAGATTAGAAGCTATAAGGCTATTTCTAGCATATGTTGCTCACAAACGGTTCAAGGTATACCAGATGGATGTCAAAAGTGCCTTCCTCAATGGTATTCTTGAAGAAGAAGTATATGTGGAACAGCCACCTGGATTTGAAGAAGCAGATCCAGATCAGAAAGTATATAGACTGGCTAAAGCAGTCTATGGTCTAGAACAAGCCCCTAGAGCTTGGTATGAGACCTTATCAAACTTCCTACTAGAATCTGGATTCAGAAGAGGATCTGTTGACAAGACTTTGTTTATCATCAAAGTCAAAGAAAATATTCTCTTAGTCCAGATCTATGTAGATGATATTATCTTTGGATCTCAATCTACCTATCTATGTGACAAATTTGCTGAACTTATGAAAAATAAGTATCAAATGTCCATGATGGGAGAAATGAGTTTCTTTTTAGGTTTGCAGGTCAAGCAGCTACCAGATGGTATCTTTATTAATCAGACAAAATACATCAACGATCTGCTGACCAAGTTTGGATTAAAAGACAGTAATCCAGTGAAAATCCCAATGCAGACCAATGGGAAAATTGATCCAGATCCCGAGGGAAAACCAGCTAACATTACACAATACAGAGGGATCATAGGATCACTACTCTACTTAACTGCCAGTCGACCTGACATCACTTTTGCAGTAGGAGTATGTGCTAGATATCAAGCAAACCCCAAAGAGTCTCACATGGAAGCAACTAAGAAAATACTAAGATATCTTAAGGGAACAGCCCATATAGGATTATGGTATCAATGTGAAGACAATTTTGAGCTAACTGGATATACTGACTCAGACTACGCTGGATGCAAACTGGACAGAAAGTCAACATCTGGTACATGTCAGTTTCTAGGAAATAAACTAATTTCTTGGTTCTCAAAGAAACAGACATCAGTTGCCACCTTAACAACAGAGGCAGAATATATGGCAGCTGGAAGTTGTTGTGCACAAATACTGTGGCTCAGACAACAACTTAAAGACTATGAGATTGATGTCAAGGAAATACCAATTTTCTGTGACAGCTCAAGTGCTATAGCAATCACACAGAATCCTGTTTTGCATACCAGATGCAAACATGTTGATGTGAGACATCACTTTATAAGAGACCATGTTGAAAGAAAACATGTACAGATTGAGAAAATACACACTGAAGTTCAGAGAGCAGACATCCTCACTAAGGCTTTACCAGAAGAAAGATTTAAGATGCTTTGTGGAAAACTAGGACTTTTAAATCTTGAAGATAGGACCAGATTGATCTAAACCAGATCAAATTCAATATTCCAACAGGGAATCAAAACCAGATCATCATGGTCCAGATTGATAAAATCCAGCTTATGTGAAAACTCCAACAGTGAATTAACACCAGATTACTGAGTATATGAGAATACAGATTGATCAAAATTCCAACTGGGAAAACTCCAACCAGATCGATAATTCTCACCATAAAAGAGATTAACCTTGAGTAGATTATTTAATGCCACGTGGATATTAAATTAATATTTCTTATTAATTATTCCATTACTTGGTTAAGGGGGATAGGTCAACTATATACGGCGACTAACTATCTATATTCTAACATTAGATATCAAAATCTTTTATTTTTGATAATTACATACAGTAATTGGGAAACGTGATCGAGGAAATATCTACCATATCAAGAAAAAGGGAGAAATTAACTGCAACAAAGACAACGCGCCATATCACAACCGTTCGATTATAGCGCGTGCATCACACGATAAAGAGAGGCGGCTATGGGTTGGAAACCTAGAACATGGAAAGGCGGGAAAGCTGAAAAAGGGTTTCTACAACATTATCACTTCACATCCAGTAAACTTCCTTCCCAAGGAAGTTGCTGCAGTCTACCTATCATGGCAAGGAGAGAGAGGTGGAGATGAGGCCACCATCAGGGTGAGCAAAGGGAACACGATTAGCAACACCTCCTACAACGTTATCAACATCATTAACGCCGCTTACAAAGTGAAGGATGAAGGCCTAGAACTTGGAGAAATTACTGCAGAACAGCTGCAAGAAGCTGTGGAGATGGTGATGATTATTCCCATCCAATACACAAACAGGATGTTTGTCCGTGCACTTCTCGCGCCAGAATTCAGAATCTTATTTGAATTCGTACAACGAATATTTCTCAACCACAACGGCTCATACGATCAGGTCACCCCTGAGAAATTCAGGATCTTAGCTGCCGTAGTACTCAACTTACCAATGAACTGGAGCAGGATTCTGTTTGATCTCTTGGCAAAGGAGGCCAAGATGATCTTAGTTGTGAAAGGAGGCTCACCTGGCATCGAAGTAAAGAGAAGCAGCCTGAGACATTCAACGAAGATAAGCTTTATGCTAGAATTATTCTTTCCTCACCACCAATGGGATACAGCTGTTGAGTTCAACACCAAACAGCACTTTCCAAAGGACCAGCATCAGATTGAAATGTCGATGGGCATTTCAACCAATCTGATTGCCAGGGTGAAGGACTCAGTGGTGTTCAGTGCACTGATGGAGATGGGAAATTCGAATCCCATCTGGATTCCTCCATCTGGCCAAGCAGATCGACCCACAAAACCCAAGATAACAAAAGAAAGTTGCAGCTCCATTGATACTGATACATCAACAGCAGCTCAGCCACCAAAATCCAAACGAAGAAAGTTGCAAAAATTGGCTGAGGCAGACCAAAGCCCAGAACCTGCACAAGAATCTGCTCTCCCTCAACAGGAGGTCGAGGAGGAGGACATTCTGATGGGAGGACCAGCAGAAGATGTTGCCCCCATTTCAACCATGAACCCAGAACACACAAAGACCTTCTCTCCAGCACATTCTACCAGCCCATCATCTGCTGATCACTTAGAGCAGATCGATGAGGACGCTGAGGGAGAAGAAGCCTCCACTGATGAAGAGGAGGAGTTGAAGAAAGCAGAATCTGTGGTGAGAATGCTTGAGACAGAGGCAGACCACTCTGTGCTCAGAACTTTTCCCGGGATCCAGCTCACCCCAGAAACTTATGATGTTGCCAAGCGCCTAAAATTCTTGTTACTAGTGAAAGACAAGGAATTCTACGTACTAGACGCCTTGCTTCGCACCAGATCAATCCATGCACTTAAAATTGAAGAAACAACTCTGCTTAAAATCTTTACAGCTGCCTCAATCTCTGAGCTAAGAGAATCATACCAAACCGACATCCTCGCAATGTCAAAATTTGAGTCAGATGAACTGAAGGTTGATCTACGATCTGCTTATGCAAAGGCAAACATGCTGGATTTTTATAACAGCATTGAAGAAGAAGTTGGTGAGGAAGAGGTTGAAGCTGCTCATGCTGATGCTCACCAATAGGGTGTAGCCACTCCAGCAACTGAGATTGATCAGCCAATGGCTGAAAGTGAAAAGCAGACCACTGCACCAACTGAGGGGGAACAAGCCATGCCCTCTGAAATCCCCAATGCAGTGCCAAGCCAACCACAAGCAGAGAGTGAACTCATTGGACATAATGTAGGAGGAGAGCTTACAAACGACATCTACACCCCTGCTGCTGCAGCTGCACATGGTGTATATGTGGAGACATACACTTTGGAAGACATATTGATGAACCAACATCAATCACTGTGTCATATGCAGATCAGAGACCTTATTTCCAAGAAGGTCGACCAATACATGTATGGCACACTGACTACAGTCCAAGATGAAGCCACCCGCATACTCACAGAGTTCAACGACTACTTGAAGAATCATGTCGATCGAGTTGACTCTGAATTGAGGACAATATGCAGGCTGAAGATCGCAGAGATCAGCAAGAAACTGGACGATGATCGAGCTGCTGCTGATGAAAGGAAGGCACAGATCGATCAGAATCTGTTTTCAACTGAGCTCAAAGTGAAGGAGATGTACAAGATTATCACTGCCTTTGCAGAGACAGAAAAGGATATGGTGCACTCTATAGTGAAAGAACAGACCGATAGCCTCACTGCTGACTTAGTCAAAGAAACCAATGCCTACACAAGATCACTTCTTCGGCAGTTTGAGGTCAATGGGACGAACTTTGTCGAAAGAAAATTAAGCGAACTGCGCTATCCCACCAAGACTATGATCGACACTTATTTCAATGACTTTGGGATAGTCCAGGAAGATGTCGAGCGCCATACAGCAGAACTTGCCAACATCACCAAATCTTTCCAAAAGCAGATTGATGATTCAAACCTCAACATAACCTCACTGCTTACCCAGAAGGTAGATACTGATAAAGAGATGGCAACAATGAAAGAGGAGATCACTTCCCTACGAGCCCTTGTCAGCATGTTTGTTGCTGATGTCGAAAAGGGGGAAGGAGGATCTGGGAAAGTGAAGAAACCATCTGCTGCAGCTGGAAAAGCAAAAGGAAAAGAGAAGGAGAAGGAATCTGCTCAACCTGAGCAACAGATCACTGCACAAACAGCCAGTCCTCCATCTGCTCAAACACAGAAGTCCAAATCATCAAGCAGATCGAGTCAGACGCTAAAGAGGAAGAAAAGAACAGGATTCAGTTGGCCAACAGCTCACATTAGAACATCTGCAGCGACCAACTGGGTCCCAGCTCATTTAAGAGATGGATGGGAGGGTCTGAAGTCTGGCTTCATCATGCTTAGATACTTCATCAAAGAACCTCTATACTGTGAAGGCACACCCAACGAAGCATTCGACATATATCTAGATAGAAATGATGCCAAGGACTTGGTTGAGGCCCTAAGGGAAGCTGCTGCAAAAGCTCAAGTCTCCATCTCTGCACCAGAAAAGGAATTCAGAGAATACCCAGTAATTCCTGGCACCTCACTACCAGACAAAACCTACCTGCTCACCTACATTAACCAGCTAGCAGAAAATAGAGGATATAAGGTGGATGCAGAAGACCCTGATTACATAAGGGTAAGAGAAGGCGTATATGAAAGCGTACAGCTTATCTCGGACGAGACCAGAGCAAAGATGAAATGGCAACAAGAAGAGAAAAGAAAAAGCAGATAGACATATCTCTCATATTTTTATGATCTGCTTTCCTTATGTTTTGTCTTGACTTTCTGTAAACTCTATTTGTTTTTTATTCATATATGAAATCTGTTTGAGCTTCTGATGACAACATCTTATTGTCCAGAACACATATAAAATATCCTAAATGTTATAAACTTAATAACGCACTAACATCAATCTGGATATCAGACCAGATCGTTCTTTATGAGCTGATAGGATATTATTGTAAAGTGTGGTTTCGACATCATCAACAAGGGGGAAATTGTTGGGAACCCTAAGGTTTTAGTGTTAATGATGGTTCTTCGAAACACACTTAGCTAGTTTAGAGCTTAATCTGTTCTTCATGTAAAACCAGATCACTAGAGATAAGGTGAATTCTGCTATTGAACAGATTAGGAGAGACTTAAAGTGTAAAGGAAATATTCCTATATGTTGGTCCCGAAAGAGCAAGGTTTGGTGTATGGGGGGGGGGGGGGAATACACCAAATGCAAACTTTTCAGTTTACTTGACTAATTTAATCAGAGAGATGTAAGCTTTCTGGTTTACAGATTGCTCAAAGTGATAGAACAGATTGATTTTCAATCAATTAGATTCTATCCAGATAAATTCTCTCAAGTGATATATACAAAGCAAAAAGCAAGTGTGAACTTGTTTCCAAACTATGTATTGTGTGCGGAATAATGGTGGACTTAGTCAGTGCTCTTGTTATGAAAATCTTTTGAAGACTTAATCGAGTATTTAAGGAGTTGATTAAGAATGCAGATTTGAATGAGTATGATAGATGCAGAATAAAAACAACTGAATATAAAATGCAGAATTTAAATAACACAGTTATTTTTACATGGTTCGGGAAACCCCCTACGTCCACGGTCTAATCCAAACTGGATTAGATATCCACTACTAGGATACTCTTCTTATTTAACCTCGCTGAGAACGAGCCACAAGTTCCAAGTACAAACTGGTTTGAAACTTATGCACGAATAAGGGTCGTGTCCCTTTACAACTTACAGAAAACTACTGTAATCAGAGGCTATCTTCACGTAAATCCACTAGAAAACTACTAGCTAGCAAAGATCTCCTTCTCTCGATAAGACAGACTTGAATCGAGGTGGTTTGGTGTGATTATGATCACGAACAGGTTGAAGCTTAAGTCTGATTTAGAGATAGAGTGCTTGAAAGTGTTTCTGCTGTATAGCGCTTGTGAATATTCTTGTTGTTATCTTCAGACTTTAAATCTTCAAATTTATATAGGCTCTGAATTTGAAATTCTAGCCGTTTGTTGATTGGCTTGATTTGATTTGTTAATTGCCAATCAATCGTATCTCTTATTTCCTTGTAGATTTGTTGATTGAATCTTTTATGAATGGTAAGCAGATCATCTGTGATTTGCTTTCCTTCTTCATATCAATCAATGATTCAGTTTCTATTTCTTTGATGGAAAGTCTTTAATGCTTCATTGACAGATTTGGTTCTGCTCTATCTGGTTTGCTTCTACCCTTCTGGATGTATTCTTTCTGGTCTAGTGACTTTCTGGTTGAGATGCTTTTCTGGTTGAGCATACGTTAACCATTTTCTGGTTGAACTACTTTCTGGTAGACAATGCTTTCTGGTAGAGCATACATTAACCATTTTCTGGTTGAACTACTTTCTGGTAGACAATGCTTTCTGGTAGGAGTACTTTCTGCTCGAAGCATCTTCCATCTTTCTGTTTGAACCCTTTCTGGTTTTAGCTTTCTGTCAAAGTTGACTAGCTTCATTTTGAGACTTTCTGGTTTGAGACTCTCTGGTTTGAGACTCTCTGATTTAGCATTCTGTCTTGAGACTTGCTGGTTTGAGATTCTCTGGTTTGAGACTCTCTGATTTAGCATTCTGTCTTGAGACTTGCTGGTTGAGCTTTCTGTCTTGAGACTTAGCTTTCTGTTCCAGCCTTCTACTTGAGACTTGCTGGTTTTAGCGTTATGTCTCTAACTTAGCCTTCTGCTCCAGCTTTCTGTTCCAGCCTTCTGCTTGAGACTTGCTGGTTTTAGCATCTGTTCAAGACATCTTCTATCGTTCTGTTTGAACCAGTTTCGACTATCTGTTATGCTGAAACCAAATAGAAGGTACAGAACATGTATAATATCAAGTGTGTTTTGAAAAACCATCATCAAAACTTAGAGATGTTATGGGGTTCCCAACACTATAGAAGTCAATCTCAACTTAGAATAGGATGAAAGTCAAGGTTTTATGCCAAAGAAGAATCAATCTGCTGTAACAGACAACGACCAGATCGATGCCTACAGCGAGGAACCAGAACGATTGAGTCATC
>JAPKLX010004238.1:0-10222 GCA_026898415.1 Leonotis leonurus
CGAGTCAACATTCGACCAGGGTCATTCAAAACACCATATGAGCTACTGAAAGGGAGAAAACCTAACCTAAAACATCTTCGTGTGTTTGGGTGTGTTTGTTTTATCTTAAATGATCGAGAATATCTAACAAAATTTGATGATAAAAGCGATAAAGGTGTATTTGTTGGATACTCAACAAACAGTGTAGCTTATAAGGTTTTTAATCTACGCATTAAGACAAGACAAGAATCTGTCAATGTTATCTTTGATGATGCATGTGATGGAAACAAAGAGGTGGAAACAAAAGATGACATATATCAAGGGGGAGTTGTTGCTACACCCCCTGTTGAGACGCAAGCTGTTCCACCTAACACAGAAATTGGCTCAAGTGTGGAGGTCAACACCACACAACAGGGACCAGAAGAACAGCTAGATGAGCCTCAAGAGAGTACGCCTCACATGGAACCTTCAGGACGAGTGAAGGAGTACCATCCACTAACTCAAGTCATTGGAAACATTGAGGATGGTGTTCAGACTCGACGAAAACAGCCAATCAACTATAGAGAAATGGCGTGCTTGTACTCCATGTGCTCTACAGTTGAAGGCACAACATGTTTTGTCTCCAAGTTCGAGCCAAAAAATGTCAAAGAAGCACTAACCGATGAGTTCTAGATAAATGCTATGCATGAAGAACTAAATCAGTTTGTGCGTAGTGATGTATGGTATCTTGTTCCCAGGCCAGTCAACAAAAATGTTATTGGCACAAAGTGAATTTTTAAGAACAAATCTGATGAGAAGGGAACTGTTGTGCGTAACAAAGCACGTTTAGTTTCTCAAGGGTACACTCAAGTCGAAGGAGTCGACTTTGATGACACATTTGCACCAGTAGCACGACTCGAATCCATTCGGTTGTTGCTTGCAGTCGCATGTTACCTCAACATCAATCTGTACCAGATGGATGTGAAGGCAGCATTTCTTAATGGTGAGTTAAAAGAGGAGGTATACGTGGAACAACCAAAAGGCTTTGAGGACCCTCACAAACCGGACCATATTTTTCAATTGAAGAAAGCTCTATATGGACTCAAACAAGCACCACGAGCTTGGTATCAACATCTCACAAATTTCCTTCTCACATATGGGTTTGTGAGAGGTGCTGCTGACCGGACGTTATTTATAAAAAAGGAAGATCAACACATCCTTATTACTCAAATTTATGTTGATGATATGATTGTTGGTTCTACATCACGTAACATGTTAACTGACTTTTCAGGTGCAATGTCTACCAAGTTTGAGATGAGCATGGTGGGCGAGCTCACATACTTTCTTGGATTACAGATTAAACAAAGACAAGATGGCATCTTTATCTCTCAAAGCAAATATGCCAAGGAGATGATAAAGAGATTTAACCTTGAAGGTACGAAGCACATGAAGACTCCTATGGACTCTACAGAAAAACTAACTAAAGATGATGCTGGAGAAGATGTTGACCCAACACTCTACAGATCAATGATATGGAGCATGTTGTACCTAACAGCCACTCGTCCAGATTTGATGTTTAGCGTATGTGTGTGTGCCAGGTATCAAGCTAAACCTAAAGCCTCTCATCTCAAAGCTGTTAAACGAATCATCAGGTATGTTGCTGGAACTATAGACCTAGGCATATTATTCTCTAAACACATGAATATGAGCTTGGTAGGTTTTAGTGATTCGGACTGGGCTGGAGATGTTGATGACTGGAAAAGTACGAGTGGAGGATGTTTTTACCTAGGAAACAACATTGTATCATGGCACAGCCGCAAGCAAAATTGTGTTTCCTTGTCCACTGCTGAGTCTGAGTATGTTGCCGCAGGCAGCTGTTGCACACAACTGTTGTGGCTTAAGCAAATGCTTAGTGATTATGGCCTAGACAACAATGACCTAGTTGTGTACTGTGACAACATGAGCGCCATAAACATTTCTAAGAATCCTGTTCAACACTCAAGAACAAAACACATTGACATAAGACATCATTTCATTCGAGAGCTAGTGGAACAAGAGGCAATCAAGCTTGAGTATGTGAAAACCGAAAACCAAGTTGCTGACATTTTTACAAAACCCTTAGATCATGAGAGGTTCATTTTTTACGGAAATCTCTTAGTCTTTGCCTTTTCCATTAAAATGTGTGTTGCGCTACACCCTAATTTCCATATTATGTTATCTATATCAAGGGTGTAGCTTGTTTTGTCTAACTTGCTGGTATATTTCAGTCAACATACTCTATATTCTGAAACCTGGCATTTTATTTATATGTTTTGTAAGTAACTGTGTGGTAAACAATCCAAGTAGTTTGGGGGGGCACGGCGCTCGCTACGACGATGCTACCTTACAAAAGGATTGTAACTGCAACTGCTTTCGAGGGTGAAAGGCTAGGGGCACGGCGTTCGCTGCGACGATGCACTCTACACTAACTAACCCTTGAATTCTTGTAGTTCTGCACATATTTTCTCTATCTAAGCCAAGTGGATGTTGCAACAAATGTTGACACAACAGAGCAAGTTGGACTGCATGTTGTTCTCAAAACTTTGTTTTCTAAAATGTTTTTTTTGTGCATGTCAACAATCCTGTGTTTGTTGTTTTCGCATAATCATGTGTGTTTCCCTCAACATCCGTATCTCTAGTATGGTAGTGGGTTATAATTGTCATGTAGCGTGTTTTTGGGGTTTGTTTTGTCAGGGTGGAAGTGAAACGGCATAGCCTCTCCTTTTTTCAAACGTCGCCAGTCTGTTGCCATCATTTCCTATTTTTCTGTCACGCAAAACCCTAGAAACCCTCTATACTCTCTCCTCCATATCCTCACGCCTCCCGAGACTGATTTGTTTCTTGATTTACTTAAAACAACTCACCCCAACTCCCTTATTCCCCACTCTCAAGAATCAAGTCTCTTTCAAGAAACATCCATATCTCACTTTTCACCATGGCTTCTACCCCCACTTCCGATGTCACCGCACTTCTCCAAGCATTACTTGCCGCACACCCTACCCTACTCCAGTCACTCCAAGCCACTACAGTTCCTCCGCCACCAGTTGCCGTTTCTCCGATACCTTTTGCCATCCCTCCAGTTGTCAACAACGAGTCACCAGTTCCGGCGGACCCACCGACTGCTCCCTCTGCAGACGAGGTGCTTCCTGATCCTACACCAATCCCTGCCGAGGTTATCTCTGTGCCTCCCATTGAAGAAAAAGAAACTCCTCTCCCAGTCACTACACTGACCGTAGTTGAAAAGCCACCCATTTCGCTGTCCGGTTCGTCTACTCCGCCTGCCACCCTCATCTGAAAACCAACCACCAGAGGTTCTCGGCTGTCTAGCCTGGCCAAGAAGTTCAAAGGTCCAACACCAACTGTTGTTCTACAAGATGAAAGCGAAGATGAAGTGTCTTCGGCTCCAAAACGGCAGCGCATTCTTTCTCCTGCGGAGGTTAAAGTGGAACCCACTTCTTCGACTGCCAAAGGAAAATCGGCGGTCCATGACTCAGAACTGTCTGATGAATCCGATTCGCCGTTGAGTGTGGACAAAGCGCTCAGTCTTCACTTCTATGACGAATCGGCGGCTGCAAAGTGGACACGACTCCGTACTCTTCCGTGTGTCAGTGAACGGACGGTGGATGAGTCCAGTTTCGAGGACTATAATCTGATCGCGTTCTTCAAATCACGCAGCATTTTGGGTACAGTTTTTGACATTCCTCCGTTTGTTAAAACTGTGGTGAGACATTTTTACTGCAACTTACATTCCTCTTTCGGTGATCCATCTTCGTCTAACTATGGGAAGGTTTATCTCTATAATTCCATTTACGACTTTATGGCATTAACATTGCTTTTGCTTTACCAACTGTTGAGGGTGATGTGGTCCCTGATCTTGATGCGGTTGCCAGGCTGCTCACTGGTGGCAAGAAGTCTAAATGGGTTCAACCCATGATGACATCATGGCTGACCCACATGTACTCTGTTCTTCATAAAGTCCTCACTTATAATTGGGTTGTTTCATCCAACTCTACAGTCGTTACGCAACAACATGGCGTGCTGCTGTACCTTGTGGGACTGAACAAACCATGCAACTTGGGACGAGTCATCTTCGATCAGCTCTCTGCCCTTGCCTCTAAATCACAGATTTTATCTATGCCGTTCCCGTCTCTTGTGTGCAGGGTCCTTGCGCATCAAGGCTTCACTTCTGTGAACAGAAGCCCTGAAGCTGAACCGGCCCCGCTGTACACTATCCACCCTTCTCTCTTCCACAAGAGTAAGGTGACTGACCTTCCCTGGCGCAACCCTGATACAGTTGCCTCTACCTTCGGCGTTCTGCTGCCCACCCAGACTATCCAGTAGTTGGTGGGTGCCTTATCTTCTCTGGCTGCAGTCGTACCATCTCTGCAGGCTTGCCTTCTTGCACAACAAGGGGGAGACCGTGCTGATGTCACAGCAGCTGATGTCACAGCAGCAGTAGACGTGGAGGATGAGGGGGAAGGCGGAGATGTGGAAGCGGAAGTCGCAGCAGATGATGATAACGTGAGACTATGAGGAGGAGACCATGTTGGTCGAAAAACAATTTTATTTTCTAATGTTTTGGGATGTGGAAACAAACAAAAACACATTTTACTTTTTTTTTTGTGGTGGATGATGCTTTACTCCTATCTCCAATGGTTTATCTTATAATAGGATGAATGTTGGATGTTGCTATGATGTGACTGTTTTTCTGCTTTATTGTCTTGTCTTTGCTTGTATTGTAAACTGTTTTTCAGGAATACAACATTCAGGGGGAGCGCTTATCAATCTAAAGGGTGTTGTGAAGAAGGCACAAAAACAGGGGGAGTTTGTTAGGTATTTTATATATTGTTGTTTATTATGTAGAACCTAATATGTGTGTTTTTGTGTTCTTCACAGGATTGGTTGTTGACTTAGCTGTTAAGCTCAACACAACACTTGATGCTGACTCAGCATTGCCACGTGGACGTTTGACTTGGTATGCTTGAAGAAAAGTGAGAATGCACGTAGACTGGAGAAGACCAAGTCTTGATAGGCAGTTGAGATCTTTGCGCCTAGTGGAAATCTGTTTCCACAAATATCGGAGTACACAAGCAGTCTCAAACTGTTTCCAACTGTTTCCACAAATTCCAGGCGTATCTTGCGGAGCACGACAGCAGTTGAGAAAGTTGAGGAATACATGGGTTGGCGGTTACAAGATTATGGAAGTCAAGCCCGTGAACTATCTCTATAAATACTTGTTATAGTTTTCAGTTAGAGATACAGTTTTGCAGATTAAATTCGTAGTTTAGTGTGTATGATCTTTAGTCTTTTAAGATCATACGTTTAATATTTTTGTAAGAAGTGTTGATGTTGTGTGGTGCTAAACATTGTAGCAACACAACGCTTATTTTGATTATTCTTTTTGGCCGTAAGGCTGCCGTGTAGGTTGTTCATTAACACAACCTATGCAAAAATTATCATGTGTCTTCTTTAGCTTCCGCAAATTGTTATTTATAGTAGTTGATACACTTTCATTCTCCAAATTCAATACTAGAATTCTATTTTTGAATGTAGTCCAATTAAATCTAAGTCTTGATCTACTAAGATGCTAATTAGCCCATTTAAATTAATTAAGTGAGCCTACTAGTTAATTTAATTAGCCCAAGTATCAATTTTCTAAGATTAATAAACTGAGCCCAATTGAATAATTATTATGGCCCATTAGCTTGAAAAATTTCAGCCCATTCGAATTAATTCTCGGCCCAAATACGCGACCCATGAACCCAGCCCATCACATAATAAATTTCGGCCCAGTAACCTAGTTCTCGGCCCATATGTCTTAACTCACTTAAGCCCAACCCATTTTAATAATTTGGCCCGTTTACCCGGCCCAGTAACCCGGCCTGTTTTCTAAAAATCTCTACCCTAACTTCACCCTAACCTCATTCTCACCTTCACTCTTACTTCACAGACCTCCTCCGCTCCTCTCATCTCTCTCTCGATTCTCTCTCTCCCTTTCTGCCTCCTTCTCCCATCTCTCTCGCCGATCCCTCTCTGTCTCGGCCTCCTTCTCTCCCTCTCTCTCTCTTTCTCCGTCTGTTTCTACGCCTCACCGTTGCTCTCTCAATTTCTATTTCTAAAACTCTCTTCCTATCTCTGCTGTTTACTGTAGGAAGGCGAAACCTCCCTAACTCAAGACTTCTCTCAGTGGAAGCTAATCGGCGCTAAGTCGCCAGTAACTCAAGGTGAAAGATCTCATCTTTCTTTATTTCCAGTTTTAGTTCGATTCTGTTTCTTTCTTGACTAGGTTTGCATTATGTGGATCTCTTAAACATTTGTTTAGTGGAATTCAAGGCACGCTTTCAAAGTTTTCTGTTTCCAGATTTTGAATTCGTAATTTCTGTACTAATTTCTTTCTATGTTCAATTCTGAGGAGTGTTGCTGGATTCTAAGTGTGAAGATGGGGGTTTTAGTTTTACAGGCCTGGAGCAAGACTCACTGGCCTTAGCTAAGTTCCCTTCCTTTACTTTCTTGCTTTCATTCTCTTTCTGTCTTTCTAATCTCATTTATCTCTCTGGCTCTATAAGTATCTCTTTGCTAAATTTGTGGAGTAGGGACAGAGCCCTATTATCCCTGGATTTTCTAAGTCTTTACAGAATTTCCTTATACTATGAAATCGAGACATGTGTGCATGTATCTGTGGGTTCTAAGTCGGAACAGTTTCTATGTAGTCTATGTTCCAAGATTCTGAATCTGCTTCTAAATTTCTAGTGGTTGTGGTTGTAGTTTTCTTTTAGAATTTTGCAGTCTCGTTTGCTATTTGCATCATTAGGAAAATTATTATGAAGCATGTTTATGTTTTTATGTTACTGAATGTTCAAATCACAGTTTCAAGTTTCTGGTTTGGATTTTATAGTAACTCTGAACTTACTTTTTAACTTCGATTTAACCTTCTGCTAAAATGGTGTTTCTTGAAATGTTGACTAAGTCTTATTCTTAAATTGGGCTTGGAATTTATAGTGAGTGTACTCTTATATGCTAATATAATGGTGATATATCTCTGTTCTAGAATTTGTGTTCTGGAATTTGTGCTCTATTTTTTTTTAAGTGATTAAATGACAGAAACATGTATTCATACTCAGTTCCTTATTTTCTGATGAAGAAATGCTATATTCTGATTTCTATGTTCTGTTTAATAGCCTATGGTTTGGTTACATACTAAGTTCATCATTTTCCTTTAACTGAGCATTAAGTAGGTTCATAGTTATATATTTTCTAAATGTTTTAAATCCTGGTTTCTAGTCCCCTAATATACTGAGGTAAAATTCTGCAATAAGAGTGCTAGAACCCTTTTTTTTTTTAATCTATGTTGTGAAAACTGAAATGGTAATGTTATGTATTTTATCTTGTTGTTTCTTATGTTGAACCTAACATAAGTTTTTTTGTGTTCTTCACAGATTAGTTGTTGACTTCGCTGTTATGCTCAACACGACAAGCTGATGCTGACTCAGCGTTGCCACGTGGACGTTGACCGGGTAGAAGAGTGAGAATGCACGAAGACTGTAAAGACCGAGTCATGAGGAGAAGACCAAAACGTGATAAGCTGTTGAGGTCTTTGCGCCTAGTGGAAGTCTGTTTCCACATTTATCGGAGTGCACAAACAGCCCAGGCGCATCTTGCGGAGCACGACAGCAGTTGAGAAAATGAAGGAATACATGGGCTGACAGTTACAAGACTATGGAATGAAGCCCATGAAATATCTCTATAAATACTTGTATAGTTTTCAGTTAGAGATATACTTTTGCAGATTAAAATTCGTAGTTTAGTGTGTATGATCTTTATTCTTCTAAGGTCATACGTTTAGTGTTTTTGTAAGAAGTGTTGATGTTGTGTGGTGCTAAATATTGTAGCAACATAACACTTATTTTGATTATTCTTTTTGGCCGTAAGGCTGCCGTGTAGGTTGTTCGTTAACACAACCTACACAAAATTATCTCGTGTGTTCTTTCTAAGCTTCCGCAATAATCTTTTAGAGTAGTTGATACACTTTCAAGTGGTATCAGAGCCATCACTCGACACACTGAGTGTGGTCCTGACTGTATCACAGCTCTAACGCAAAGATGGATCCAAATAGCACTGGAGCATTTCGACCTCCAATCTTGGATGGTTCGAATTATTCTTACTGGAAGTCACGTACACGCTCTTATATCAAGTCTCTTGATAGACGAGCATGGATTTCTGTGGAGAATGGGTGGTCACCACCGAAGCAAACTGACGTTGACGGTGATTGTGTTCCTATAGACCAAAGTGCCTGGTCACGTGAACAAATTGAAGCTGCCACTCTTGATGATCGAGCACTAAACGCTATAATCTCAGCTGTTGACACAAACATGTTCAAATTAATCAAAAACTGTATGTGTGCGAAAGATGCTTGGGATATTCTCCAAAGGCATTGTGAAGGTGATAAAAGTGTCAAGCAGTCTCGTCTACGTATTCTCGCCTCTCAATTCGAGGATATGAAGATGGAAGAAGATGAAGATATCTCTAGCTACATGAAAAGGATTCTTGACATCGCTAACGAGTGTCAAGACCTATGAGATCCTTTGAGCAACAAGGTTCTTGTCTCCAAAGCACTTCGAACACTGCCGCCTAGATTTGACATGAAGGTAACAGCCATCGAAACAGTGCAAGGCTTGAATGCACTGGAATTCACAGATCTCATGAATTCTTTCAAAACATATGAGATGAACCACGAAGCAAGAGGAACCTTCCCCAAGAAGAAAATATTGGCTCTCGCTGCAGGCTCAAGTTCATCGCCATCATGCAGCAAGTTACTAGAACAAAGAGACTCTAGTGATTCCGAAGAAGTGGAAGAAATCCATGATGGAGATGATGTTGCCATGATCACCAGAAAGTTCAATCGTATGGTGAGAGGATTCAAACGCGACAAAACTAAAGATAAGCCCAAGGAGCGAGATGTACCACGACTAGAGTACTATGATCCCCCAAAGAACGACAACAATCAGAGAAGACCCCCAGTGAGGAACAATTCTCACAATGAGGTGTTCAAATACAATTCCTCTAAACTCGATAGTGTTCAATGCCATGAGTGTAGAGGTTTTGGACACTTTGCAAATCAGTGTGCCAACACACTTCAAAAAATGGGTAAATCCTATTGGGTATCCTGGAATGACGATAAGCATGAGTTCTTTGAAGACATGGATGAGAAATTTTTTGAGAGCCTAGCACTACACGCAACAATACCTTCTCAGGACAAGACAGGCCAAAGCACAGATGTCAACACTTTCTTCAAGAGGTATGACTCTAACTATTACTCTACATTATTTTGTTTAAATGCCTCTGTTGATGGTACAGGAAATGTTGAGGACGACATAGATTCCGCCTGTGCTGAAGAATGTGATAGCAATGCCTTCTCAATAATTCAAGGGTTGAAAAGGCTGTACGATGAGCTGTTGGGAAAATGGAAACATCAAGCAAAAGATCTGCTGACCGTAACAGCTGAGGTAACACGACTCAAGGAGGTACAAGCAAAACAGGAGGCATTGATTACACAACAAGACATAGAGCTCACCAAAGTGAAAACCAAACTTGAGGAAGCAGAACTTACCATCCGCAAGTGGAATACAGGTACTTACACTCTTCAAGAGATCATGGATAGTGCAAATCCTAGCAAACAAGGCCTTGGATATGCTGCACCAAATGTGTTGTGCAAAAGGTCCACATCGGAAGGAGAAACATCAAAAGGCGGAGCAGATGCTGTGACCACAAAGACCTCAACACAGAAGAAACAAGGGATCTCTCCAGCTGGAAAAGGTAAGAAAAAGGGTAAAAGATATAGGAGGAAATATATATGTCATTACTGTATGAAACCAGGACATATAAAACCCTTCTGTTATCAAAAACAAAGAGATGAGAGATCTAAGTGTGTACCACCACAGAAACCCAAAATAGTGTGGGTAAAGAAATCTGACCTAACTTGCAATGTTGTGTACACAGCCTTGAAAACTAACGTTTCAGGTTATTGGTATTTTGACAGCGGATGTTCTGGCCACATGACAGGCAACAGAACATTTCTTTCAAATTATGAGACTTATGATGGAGGAAATGTCTCTTTCGGTGGAGGATCAAAAGGTAAAATTGCTGGGAAAGGTATACTAAATGTTCCTGGTTTACCTGCCTTAACAAATGTTTATCATGTGTAAGGGCTTATGGCAAATCTGATTAG
>JAPKLX010004198.1:0-10259 GCA_026898415.1 Leonotis leonurus
AGACATTTGGTACGTAATAGTTCTAACGAAAAGAGCGAGTCATTACATCCGACCCCCCTTAATAGAAATTTCGTCCCGAAATTTGCATATTCTCGTCGAATAGCTTGGGGTACTTTTCTCTCATCTTTTCCTCTAGTTCCCATGTGGCTTCTTCTTGCCCATGGTGCCTCCATAATACTTTTACTAGCTTTATTGACTTGGTTCGAAGCTGTTGAACCTTCTCATCTAAAATAGCTTCAGGTTTCTCCTCATAGCTCAAGTCAGGGTTAAGAATCATCTTTTCTTGGTGAATAACGTGTTTTGGGTCAAACACGTATTTCCTGAGTTGAGATACATGGAAAATGTTGTGCATGTTCCCAAAGCTTGGCGGTAACGCCAGTCGGTACGCTACTGACCCTATTCTTCCTAGAATCTCATAGGGTCCCACGAAGCGGGGTCTCAGCTTTCCCTTAACACCAAATCTAATGATTCCTTTATATGGAGATACTTTTAAGAAAACTTTATCTCCCACCTCAAATTGTAGTTCAGTTCTGCAGGTGTCGGCATAGGATTTATGTCTGTCTTGAGCTTCCTTAATTCTTCCTCGGATTTGACAAACAATTTCGATCATTTCGCTAACATAATCAGGACCCACTATTGCTCTCTCGCCGACTTCATCCCAATAAAGCGGCGATCGGCACTTTCTCCCGTACAGGGCTTCGTACGGCGCCATATTTATGGTTGCCTGGTAGCTATTGTTGTAGGTAAACTCTATCAAGGGTAGTACTGCTTCCCAGCTCCCACCTCTGTCGAGAACCACAGTTCTTAACATATCTTCTAGGGTTTGAATCATTCTTTATGACTGTCCGTCAGTCTGTGGGTGGAAGGCAGTACTGAAGTTCAGCCTCGTGCCTAGTTCTTTTTGCAGGCTCATCCAGAATCTGGAAGTAAATTTTGAGTCTCGATCGGAGGTGATCGATACTGGTACGCCGTGGAGACGTATAATCTCACGAACGTACAGTTGGGCTAACTTATCCGATCCATAGGTGATTATTATTGGTATGAAGTGAGCACATTTCATGAGTCTATCCACAATCACCCAGATAGCAGTGTTTCCACGCTTGGATTTGGGTAATCCGGTCACGAAATCCATAGCAATGTGCTCCCAATTCCATTCCGGGATTTCTAAAGGTTGTAGCTTCCCATAGGGTCGCTGGTGTAGTGCTTTGACTTGCTGGCAAGCTAGACATCTTTCCACAAAGGATGCTATGTCTCGTTTCATCCCGTCCCACCAGAATTTCCTCTTCAGGCCACGGTACATCTTTGTACTCCCGGGATGAGCGGTGTAGGGAGTATCATGAGCTTCACTCATGATTATCTCTTTAATTTCTGGATCCTTCGGAATACATAGCCTTCCCTCGAAAGTGATGGCATTATCGGCTCCTTCTCGATAATTCGGGGTTTCGTTCTTTCTCACCTTTAGTCTTATCCTTTCTAAAGCCTCGTCCGTTCTTTGTGTCTCTAGAATCCTGCTCCGTAAGTCAGGCTCGACTACTAGAGTAGCAAGGATCCCTTCTATGGTCTCGGGAGGTGGTAGAACTTCTAAGTTCATTTTGCTGAACTCCTTTATGAGTTCCGCCTCTCGAGTGAGGAGATAAGCCAGTTTCGAAGATGTTTTACGACTTAAGGCGTCGGCTACTACGTTAGCCTTACCCGGATGGTAGTTTATACCGCAGTCGTAATCCTTTACTAGTTCCAGCCATCTCCTCTGTCTCATGTTGAGATCCTTCTGCTCGAAGAAATATTTGAGGCTTTTATGATATGTGAAAATCTCGCACCGAACTCTGTAGAGGTGGTGCCTCCAAATTTTCAAGGCGTGTACAACGGCAGCTAACTCCAGATCGTGGGTAGGGTAATTGAGCTCGTGTGGTCTGAGCTGTCGGGTTGCATAAGCTATCACCTTCCCGTCTTGCATTAGTACACACCCTAGTCCGATCTTGGACGCGTCGGTGTAGACTACGTACTCCTTGTGGGGTTCTGGGACTGCGAGCACAGGAGCAGTGGTCAATTTCTCCTTTAGCAGTTGGAAGCTAGTCTCGCATTTTGGTGACCACTTGAATTTGATCCCTTTCTGGAGGAGTTGGGTCATCGGTCTAGCTATTTTGGAGAATCCTTCGATGAATCTCTGATAGTACCCTGCTAACCCTAAGAAACTTCTGATTTCATTAGGAGTTGTGGGTGCTTTCCATCCTTGTACTGCTTCCACCTTAGCGGGGTCTACTTTGATCCCTTCAGATGACACTATGTGTCCGAGAAAAGCCACTTCCTTCAGCCAAAATTCGCACTTACTGAATTTGGCGTAAAGTTTCTCATTTCTAAGAGTCTCCAAGGTGATTCTTAGATGATTCTCGTGTTCCTCTCTACTTTTCGAGTACATTAGAACATCATCTATAAATACCAAGACAAATTTATCGAGGTAAGGATGGAAGATACGGTTCATCAGGTCCATGAATACCACAGGTGCATTGATGAGTCCGAATGGCATTACTACAAACTCGTAGTGGCCGTATCGGGTTTGAAACGCTGTCTTAGGAACATCTTCAGTCCTAATCTTCAGCTGGTGATAACCCGATCTCAGATCGATCTTTGAAAAGACGCTCACTCCCTTCAACTGGTAGAACAAGTCGTCTATTCTAGGTAATGGGTATCGGTTCTTCAAGGTCATCTTATTCAGGCCTCGGTAATCTATACACATCCTTAGGGTGTCGTCCTTCTTCTTTACGAAGAGTACTGAAGCTCCCCAAGGTGACACGCTTGGCCTAATAAAGTCGAGATCTAAAAGTTCGTGGAGTTGGATCTTGAGTTCCTCCAACTCCTTCGGCGCCATCCTATAAGGTGCCTTGGATATTGGGGCTGATCCGGGTTCTAGGTCGATCGTGAACTCTAACTGTCGGCTTGGTGGAAGGCCCGGTAGTTCTTCAGGGAACATGTCTGGGTATTCTCGGACAATGGCAACGTCTTCGATTCTCCGTTCTTCTTTGGCTTCTCCACTCAAGGAGACTAAGTACGCTGAGCAACCCTTCTTTACTAATTTCTCGGCTTGTAAGGCAGAGATAATTGACTTCTTTCGAGTCGTGGTGATCCCATGAAAACTCGTAGGTTCTTTTCCAGGGGGTCGGAATGAGATTTGCCTCTCATTGCAAAGGATTGTGGCGTAGTTTTCAGCTAGCCAATCCATTCCTAGGATTATGTCCACGTCATTCATCGGAAGTATGCTAAGGTTGTTCGCTAGCACCTTAATAGATCCTAAGTTCAGGCTCAGATTTTAGCAAGCATGAGTGATAGTCGTGATTCCTCCTAGGGGTGAAGAAACGTTCATAGATCTCTCTACAAGTTCTGACTTCAACTCTAAGTTCTCGACGCATGCTTTAGCAATGAAGGAATGAGAAGCTCCCGTATCGAACAAAATTATTACTGGAGTGTTTAGGAGTATTCCCATACCTGTCAGGTTTCCCTGACTCCCTTCCGGCTGCTTCTGCGATGGGTACTGAGCGTACTGGGGTGGAGGTGGCGGTAGCTGGTGTTGCTGTTGCTGAGCCCGAGGTTGAGCCTGCATGGCTCGAACATACTGCCTCTGGTTCGGCTGATTAGGCCTGGAGCCTCCTCCTTGCTACCTTGTGGGGTAGTTTCTAGCTAGATGTCCCTTCTGTCCACAGGCGAAGCAGCTGTCGCTACCAGCACGGCACTCCCCTAAGTACATTTTCTTGCACTTCGAGCAAGTAGGGTACTTCTGAGGGTAAGCATGGGTCTGTTTTCCAAAGTTTGACTTCTCAGAGTGGTGGGACTGGTTTTGTCCTTCCCATGGCTTCTTCTGGGCTGCGCCGCCCCGATTGTCCTCCCATTTGCGCTTCCCTTTATGGTTATGGGAAGGTGCTGGGGAGAACACGGGTGGTGCCGCAGTCACCGCTCTCTCTCCCAGCATAGCCGCCTCGATATCTAGGGTGCGACTAAATGAATCCTGGTAGGATAAGCCCCCGTGGCTGGCCAGCGCCATCCTGATCTCGTGCCTCAGACCGGCACAAAATTTCTCCGCCATCTTTTCATCGGTATCCACCTGTTCTGGTGCATACCGAGACATGTCACAGAAGGTCCGGTCATATTCCGTGACCGACATCTTTCCCTGTTTCAGGTTGTAGAATTCCATCTCCTTCTTTTTCCTATAACTTTTAGGAATATACTTATCGTATATTCCCGTCTTGAATTCCTCCCAGGTCATATTCTCCCACTGTTCAGGGGTCATAGTCTTCCTCCTGGCCTCCCACCAGAAGTCAGCTGAACCCGTCAATTGGAAAGAAACGCACGTCATACGCTCCTGATCCGTGCAGCGGAGAAAGTTGAAGATGCACTCCAACGCGCGCACCCATACTTCCGCTTTAGCTGGGTCACCTAACCCATTGAAGGTGGGTGGATTTTGTTGGAGGAAGAGTTCCTCGATCCTCCTAGCAGGCGGTGGGAGGGGTGGGGTTACCTCCCGCTCCGCGGCCGGTCCTCTCTCCTCATTATTTGGATTAAGTCCGCTTCATCGGCCTCTCGGGCGTCCTCTTGGCGGCATTCTGTTAACATAAGTGTTTCTTATCTTAGTGGGGAATTTTGTTGAGTATTATACTTAATAGTATGGAGTCTTACTTAGCATTTGATATTATGAAGCAATGAAATTTACGGAACTAGAAATAGACATTGCACATAACAAAATGGACCTCTAGGGTCATCATACTTCATATCATAAATTACCTCAGCGAGGTCTAATTCAACACAAACTCTATCATACTATCCAAGTACATGGCATGATGCTCATCTCTCTAGGATGGCATCACAAAAGGTACTCAACCTCCAAACACGAACAACTGTGTCTCCGTGCTGTCAAAAATATCAGGGTATGCTACACTAGTACGGAACGGTCTATAATAAACTATCGTTTCCGACTACAAAATCTATCATCGGTACGGTCTATACATATGATCCATTACCGATGAGTACAAAATATCGATCTAGCTACTCCTGGGTGACGCAGCTAAGGTACTCCTCCTCATCCGGGGCCTCATCATCCCAGTCGGGCTCCCAAGCCTCATCCTCGGGGTCGATCTCGGAAGCTGCCTCCTCCTCCGGGTCCTCGTCCGAATCCTCCTCCTCCGGATCCTCCTCGGGATCCTCCTCCTCAGGATCTTCCTCCTCAGGATCCTCCTCCGAATCCCCCTCCGATGCCTCTGCTATCGGCTCACCGTATCTCCTCAGAGGCTCTCTCGCCCTCTGCATCAGTCTCTGGATCTTGGCGTTGATCTCATCCCAATCGAGGGGTGTTTCCCACTTCCGAGAGGGGCTCTCGTCAGCTGGGGTGAGGGTGAGGCTCGATCTCTCGGAGCTCCTGGAATAGGGAAACTGAGAGCGGCCCTCCTCTGCCGTCTCCAGTGCTGGGGCCTTGCCCCTATCGTCACCACCCGCTGGTCGGGTCCTGACGAGTCGAAACTGTGTGGAACCCACATCGTCGTCACTAGCTGGGGGTCGACGGGGCGACGGTAGTCGTCGTAGTCCCATAATGGGGCGTGAGGGACCTGACTCAGCATCATGATGCCCTCGGTACTCCGGCATCAGTGTTGGGGGTGGAACAGGAGGCAAAAGATGCTCTCCTACTGGGCGGAAGGGCTCCATCTCAGCATCGTGAAATGCTAGGAACTCCGGCACTGGCTCGCCATATAGCAGGTTGTAGGTCGGAGCTACAGGGATCACCCCTACTGGAAGATAGGTCTGAATCAGGGGTGCCCAGAATGGTGGTACGCCCCCTGCTATAATCAAGTCACCGGATCGAACATATGGACCCTCTGGTGGACTACTGTACGTCTCCCAGTAGTGAAGGATCGTGGCTATAAATCCCCATATGTCGACTCCACGATCGTGGCTATGTCCGATCGGTAGGACGAAGTCGCCTGCTATCATCCGGGCCCATCCCTGCCACCTAGCAGGAAACCATGGAATCAATCGCAGAACCCCATCTATCCTGGTCGCTCCATGAAGCCTAGCGGCCTCCCATCTCATCAGATAATGGCCCAGAAACTCCCCTAAAGTATCTCGCGGGTCAGGTCCGTAGAACTGGTACGCACGTAAAGGATCAGGTCTACACGTCATCCGTTTCCTAGCAGTCTGAATAAACCTCGCCACTATAAAATAAAGAAATATATGTAGTCAGTACTCGGAATATCAAATTCTAAATGAACTTCATAAGCCATCATGGTTTGCTTAAGTCAATTGTTCTATTAGTGTTTTGGTTGCTAGTTGAGGGAAATGCCCTTAGGGTAAAATCTCGTTTTGGAGTTAGGATTTGCTTCCTTTGAGACTTATCATTCTTAGATACTTAGGTTCTTGTTAACCGACTTGCAGTTTGTTCGTAAGTTTTGATTTGGCGGTGGATCGATAGTTATCGAATTTTGCCGCCATTTGCTAAGTTGAAGAAGATATCGTTACGATTCTCCTTGTTCGTTCTATTCGTTGAGGTGTTCGAGAGAGTTCACTCTAGTTTCCGTTCTATCTTTTCGTTTAAAGGGTTTATGTTTGTCGTTAATTCCTTAGTTATAAGGAAAGATTCTTAAGTTCTAGAGATTCGAACTTAGAGCGAGAGATTTGGTTAAATCTCCCTACTCGAAGCTTTTCTCATAAGGTGTATGCCACGTCTAGAGGGGCAAGATACGCCGGGGTGCTAGTCTTTTGTCAATCGTTTGGTTAGTCTAGTGAAACGATACTAGACTCGAGATTTGAAGAAAGACTCTTGGGTATAGAGCACGAATCCTCTGATACCACTCTGTCACGCCTGCTTTCTACTAATTCTAGTAAAGTCGGGAACATGACCAATGAAAGGAATAAATGACGAGAGAAAGATAACAAATATTCCCTTCATAACATAAAGCAAGGACTTATCCCGTAAATCGGGAAGTCAGAGTCATAAGCTCGATACATTACTTAACAGAATTTAGAGTTTTGTTTCGGTTCTATTACATAAAGGTCTAGCAGCGGAATATGTAGGATCGCGTAATAAAATCCTACGTGTATGAAGACACGTAGAACCCCCAAGAGTCAGCTACTAGGAGTCCGACAAAAAAGCATGATATAGCACCCACGTCTTCTTCAATCTTAACCTGCACGTTTAGAAATACATGCAGGGCTGAGTACAAATTGTACTCAGTAGACACGTGCCGAAATCGCACACGTACATATATAACTGTCAAGCCATTTCAAGTGAATCATAGGGATTTTGTTTCTAAAGCACCTATGTTCACAAAGCATTTCTTTTAGAAAGTTCTAATTTGACTGTAGTCCTAGTTCTTTTGCAATCATCCATATCTGAACATTCATTGTGTCGGGGAAGTGGCCACTTCCCACAGACACTTGACCGGTCAACCTTGCGTTGACTCACAGTCCATGATGTACACTAGTTCAAGTGGAGCCGCTAACCCACTGGAACCCGAATTCGATTATAATATAACAGATAGGCATCATACATAAATCGAAAACATTTATGGCAAGACAGTGCTTTAAAAATATCTCGTTTCATTTTGAAAGCATGCACACATATATTTTTATAGAGTAAGAAAAGCCTACTTGAATAGTCTAGATTGATGTTGGCTTCGTTCTCGGAGTGCGGATCCGACCTCTTGTCGAAACCTTTAAAAAGGTCTCAAGTGAGATACAATACTCTAGTGTAGCTAATATTTTCTAAGTGTAAGGAACATTATCCTTTAGTATATTGGAGAATTATTCTCGGATATTTACTCGACTATTATTCAATTATCGAATTTTGTCTAGAGACGTTGATTTCTCAAATCAACTATGTTTTCCTAAAATTTTATATTTGATTTAGTACATCTAAGTAATAATTATTGAATAAATAAATAAATAAATCTCTTATTTGAATATTTTGATTCTTAATTCAAAATATCTATAAGTCTCGTATAGGTTAAAATAACCTAGCTAATATATATCTTAAGTATGATTTTTAATTTATCAATTATTAAGATTAAATTCAAGTTAAAAAAATTATGAATTAATTCTCTAAATTAATTAATACCCCTTATTCTTGAACTTAGTCCAAGCAAATTAAGTCTTGACCCATTGAGACTTATACTAGCCCATGAGATGATTAAAATTAATCCCTCATTAATTTAATTAAGTAGGCCCAATACTAGTTAATTAACTTCTCACATTGTAGTCCATTAGTATTTTATTTAGTTAGCCCATTACTAGTATTATTTAGGCCCATTGAACTATGAAATTTCAGCCCATCAGACTTAATAAATTTGGTCCGTTAATAATCTAACTTGACCCCATATGTTTTATTAGTTATAATCTAGTCCAATTAATCATAGGACCAGTAATTTAGTTTGGTTGGCCTAATTAATCTTTTAACTTCGGCCCGTTCAATTATTAATTCAGCCCTCAATACCCGGCCCATACCCGGCCCACTTCTAGGGACTTCTAATGACTTAACCTAGACTATCTCAACCCATTCTTCTTCTTTCATTAACACAGGCGTCTCCCCTTCTCCCTAGCCGTTCTCTTCCTCCCTTCTGCCGCTGAAGTTCTTCCAATTCTCTGTAGCGTTCCTCTTCGCGTCTTTGCTGTTCCAAAGCCTCCTTTCTTTGGGCTTCTTCTATCTTTCGCCTATTCTCTCTCTCGGTGTCTCTTCTCTCTCTCCGGTGGTCAGTTTCTCTCTCCCTCTCGGTCTGCTTCGTCGCCCCATGCAGCTGCGCATCCGAGCGCTCGGTGCTCTTTGCTCGTCACTTCTACAGTCGCGCTTGTCTCGCCACCGCACCGCCGTTCTCCATCCCTCGGTAAGTTCTCCCTTTCTCGTTTATTCTCCTTCTTACTCTTCTTTCTTCTCACACTGTCTCTTTCTATTTCTCTCTGCGCTCTTCATCCTCCATAGCGCCGCACTCCCCACAGGCATGCAGCAACTCCGCCGTCATCCCCGTAGCCGCGCGCGTGCCCTGCTTTGTCTCGAACTCGCAAAGCTTCTTCGCTTGGGGTCGGAGGCGTCGAGCTGACGCAGGCTGCTGCTCCGTTCGTCTGTGGTTTCTTCCCGGCGAGTTCTTCCTCGGCTGAACTCGTACAAGGATCTCCTCTCCAGAGTTCCTCCCGCTGCCTCGCCACTGCCCTCATTCCCTTCCATTTCTACATTTTCCTCCATCTTACTTGACTTCAATATTTGATCTTTGCTATCAAGCATGGGTGGATTTTCTTTCTAAATTGTTGGTCTGTTTACATGTTCTAGGACAGCCTCAAGTTCCAATATTTACATTCTGAATTGTTAGTTTCTATTTCCAATTTTCTGGGAATTAAAGGGTCTTGAGCAAAGTCTATATTTGCAGATTGGTTTCGGTTGGATCGGGGCTGTTCGGGATCATTCAGGGTGGTTCGAAACTAGTTCGAGGCTGTTCGGAGTGATTCGAGGCTCTTCGGAATAGTTCGGGGCTATTTTGGGGCTATCCGGGGTTATCCGAAACTGTCCAAAGCCGTTCGGGGTGGTTCGAGGTCTGCCGGAACTGTTCGAAACTTGATCGAAGCCGTCTGAGGTCTGCCGTGGTTGTCCGGAGCTGTTCGGGACCTGCTCGAGGGCTTGCGAAGCTGTCCGGGGCTGTCCAGAACTATCCGCAGCCGTTCGGGGTGATTCGGGACTTGTTCGAAGTGATTTGAGGTGGTTCGAGGCTGTTTCGAAGAAGCTCACGGCTAGTGCTGTCCGTTGGGACAGCAGCCGTGCACTGCCGTGATTCCTAATTACTAGATAAGTCTTCTTGCTCTTTTTGTTATGTAGATTACAGATTAGAATAAGTTGCATATCAACATTCACATAAGACTTAAACGTATGCTTTTCCTATGTTAAGAGCATGCTCTTCTAAGTTCAAAGTGCAGCGCCTAAGTTCAGAGTTTAAGTATCTAAGTTTCAATTTATAAATCGTCTGTACATGTAAATAAATATGTAGCTAAGGGAAGTAAATGTTATAGGCAGAACTTTTCACCTTATGAACTGCTGCTATTACTTCTCTTCTCCCGGTTTTTCTTTAAGTTTCCAATTCGGCAGCGTTTTGGTATGGATTTAGTGAGTTGTAATTAACTGTGAAGAGTTTACTCTTTATATAGAGAAATGGGAGTCTTGGTTTTAACCTATAGATGTGTATAGGTTGTTCTCTACTAGGGATGGATGGAACGGTTCTGGGCAAGGTGAGGTGAGGTGAGTG
>JAPKLX010002715.1:0-12195 GCA_026898415.1 Leonotis leonurus
TAAGTTATTAGTCCATCAGTCAAACACTAAGTGTAGACTGAAGGATTTCTAACTGAAAGTTCATCTCTCTCACTGAAGTTTCCTCCCTTCAGTTCAGGAGCACAAAAAGTTTTAACTTGAAAATTGACTGGTGTATTCCCCCCCCCCCATACACTCAGTTTCACTCATTTCGGGACCAACAAGTGGTATCAGAGCCGTGTGTTTAATTACCACTGTTTCTAAGACCCAAGGTTTTTAAACTAATCTTTCAGAAAACTCACTTGCATTTATATCTAATATCTCAATGGAGAATACTCTCAGGTTACCCATGTTCTCAGTAGAAGATTATGACTACTGGAAGTACAGAGTGTCCTCTTTCCTGAAGGCACATCATGTCATGATGTGGCAGGTGATCACCACAGGACCCATAAGAATCATGAAGACATTTCCTCAAGAAGTTACTGGAACAAGAGATCCAGGAACTGAGTTCAAGCCACTGAACGAGTACACAGCCGATGAGAAGAAAATAGGTGGACTAGATGATTATGCAAAGCATATCATATCAGGAACGCTCGAAAGGCCAATGTTGGTGCACATTCAACACTGCGAAACTGCTAGAGAGATGTGGGAAACTCTCGAGCAAATGTGCGCTGGATCCGAGGAAATAAAGGAAAATAAACTAACCCTAGAGTGTCAGAAATATGATGTTTTTTTGCAGGTTCCTGGAGAATCTATTAGTGAGGTGGAACTCAGATTCATGCAAATACTCACCTCAGTCAGGGCACTGAAACTTGACAAGTACACTCAGAGGGAGATCAATCTGAAGATTGTATGGTGCCTTCGAAGGGAAGACTGGCTGCCATATCAAATTCAGATCAACGAGCGTCCTGACTTCAACAGTCTCACCACTGCCGCTATCTTCAGTATACTGAAGAGCCATGAGACTAGACAAAGGATATTGGAGATCACCAATCCAATCAAGGACATCATTCCAGTGTCATCACAAGAAATTGTGGCGTTCAAAGCTGACAAGAGTCCAGCCAAGGAAGCAAAGCCTGAAGGACTTGATCTCGAAGGTATGTCAAAGGCAGAACTAATGGAACAATATGTTCTAATGGCAAAATGATTTGAAC
This sequence comes from Leonotis leonurus, assembly GCA_026898415.1. Taxonomy (NCBI): domain Eukaryota; kingdom Viridiplantae; phylum Streptophyta; class Magnoliopsida; order Lamiales; family Lamiaceae; genus Leonotis; species Leonotis leonurus. Next base: position 1,113 of record JAPKLX010002715.1, read on the forward strand.
GTGCAGATATGAGAATTGGAAGATTCAAAAAGATGTACAGGGATAATCGTACAAAAAGGACCACTCCACCTTCCACTGAAGCTACTACTTCCACTCAGGAAGGGACATCAACTCAGTCCAAACCTGAAAGGTAGTTCAGTAAGGGTGCCTGCTATGAATGTGGGTCCCTAGATCACTTCAAACCTGACTGCCCGGACCTCAGTAAGAAGGAAAGGGAAGAGCTCAAACTAAGAAGAGATCAAAGGAACGCAGAAAGGAAGGCAATGATGGTTGATGATGACCCAGATCAAATCAACACTCCTTCCAAGACAACATATGAAAAGCATTTTTCAGATTCATCAGATGATGAAGATCTTGGCTTGATGGCCATTGAAGATGAAGAAGAGTCAAACGAAGTGTTCTGCCTGATGGGCAACGGAGACTTTGTCCCTCAGGTAATTTATGCTCATGTCATGCCTGAAGGGTATATTGACCCAAAAACAAAATTTTCTTCTTCATATGCATCCATTCCATCATCATCTGAACCAATCATCGAAAAGAAATCCACAACTGAAGTCATTCCAGTTGAGGATAGTGATGAAACTGAACCAACTGTCCCACTGGGAGAATATGAAGTGTTGGCTGAAGATTTCAGAAATCTTCAAGCCATCTTCATACACATGAAAGATGAACATGATGAGCTAACAAGCAAGTTAGCAAAACGACCTGAGAACATTGTTGAAAATCTACCTACTGACATCCAGAAGGATGAACTTGTGGAAAGAATATGCAAGGAACTGAATGAGATTTCAGTAAAATCTCAAGAACAAGAGATGCTCATCTCCAATCTGAACAAAGACCTTGACACAAAGAACAATGAGATATTGTTCAAAGACTCACAAATACGTGAATTGACTGAAAGGACTGAACTTCTATCTGAAAGGATAGAGTACTATAAGACCAAAGTCGAGTCATGGACAAAATCTGGGTATACAAATCAGTTACTGAGTGAATCTCAACGACCAAAGAGCAAAGGTCTTGGTTTTAATCAGGACAAGGAGAAAGTACATTTTCTGACAGTGCCTAAGCCCACATTTCCTATCATATCTTTCATGAAAGCCACTGACAAGGCTTCCACTGAAGATATGATTACCACTGAATCTGGCAAAAACAAAGTTGCTTCTAAGTCCCAAGGGAAGAAGCTACTGATTGAAAATCAGCCTAAACTGAAGGCTAAGGTCGCTACTGAAAAACCAATGTTTACTGAAACACATGCTACTAAAAAACCAAAGCAGGTTTTCAGGAAGCAAACTGTTTCTAAGGACAAACCCAGTACTGACAAGAAGGCTTTCAGGAAGCCTAAGGCAACTGACAAGCCTAAGGTTTCTGAAAAAATAAAGATCAAAAGGAACCAATCACATAGACAACATGCTACTGAAAAGCATGAGTCAACGAGAAAATTTCAGTCCCCTGAACTACGATCATACAAGGCAAGGTGCTCACACTGCACTTGCTCATCATATGGCTCAAGTCCAAGGAGCTATGACTCACATAGTCATAGGGCTCAACGAAGGGAATCATACTCAAACAGATATGAACGTAGGAATTCATCCCCTAGTTCATATCACTCTGACTTTTCCAGAAGATTTCATGATTCCTATACTCCCCCAAATCACTACTATGAACCAAGAGGTTCAGTGAGAACTGAAAAGCATTGGACAAAACGCCAACATACAAATGCTAACTTTAAGGCTAATCCTAAGCCTGAAGTGAGCAGAAAGTATGTTTCTAAGACTAAGGAAGTCAATGCTGAACTTAAAAAGAAGTCAAAATCTTAGATTGCATCTGCATCAATCATAAGGCAACATTGGGTGCCAAAGCATAGCATGCATACTGAAGCTGGATCTAGTGCCAAGCTGGATCCTAAGACTCTGTAATTGCAGGAATCAGGACCAAGGAGAGGTGCACAAAAGGAGCAGTCCAGCTGGATCATAGACAGTGGATGTTCAAGGCACATGACATTTCAGAAAGAAGCCCTCTCCAACTACATAGAGAAAAATGGTCCTCAGGTAACCTTTGGTGATAACTCTAAAGGTTTCACTAAAGGATATGGTACTCTCAATATAGGGAATGTTTCTATAACTGATGTTTCCTATGTATCTGGCCTGAAGCACAACTTACTTTCAGTAAGTCAGTTGTGTGATAAAGGTTTTAATGTTGTTTTCAGATCTGATGAGTGCAGGATTATCAAGCTTACTGATGAGACCACTGTTATGAAAGGCTTCAGGGTGGGAAATATTTATGCAGCAGACTGGAAAGCCACCTCCCCTGAAACATGCCTGGTCTCAAAGAGCACTTCAGAACAAAGCTGGTTATGGCACAATAGGCTAAGTCACCTGAACTTCAAAGTCATCAACAGACTTGCAAGACACAGCCTAGTTCGAGGGATGCCTAACCTAGTCTTCGACAAAGACCATGTTTGTGGATCATGCCAAACTGGAAAGCAGATCAAAGCTTCATTCAAGACCAAAGAAACTCCATCCACTGAGAAGATTCTTCAACTCCTTCACATGGACCTATTTGGACCAGTGACTCCACTCAGTGTTAATGGTAGGAAATATTGTCTTGTTATTACTGATGATTTCTCTCGTTTTACTTGGATAGTGTTTCTAAGGAAGAAAAATGAGACAATGGAGCGCATACCTGAACTGCTAACAAAGCTGAAGAATCAGAAGTCAACAAATGTCATCACCATACGCACTGATCGAGGAACTGAATTCCTCAATGCTAAGATTTTAGATTTTTGTGCGCAAATGGGGATTGAACATCAGACTTCAGCTGCAAGAACTCCACAACAAAATGGCGTTGCAGAAAGAAGGAACAGATCACTGAAGGAAGCTGCAAGAACGATGCTACATAGTTCAGGAATTCCTAAGAAATTCTGGGCTGAAGCCATCAACACAGCTTGCCACACTCAGAATAGATCACTTCTGACCAAACGCCAAGGCAAAACTCCATATGAGTTATGGAATAACAGGAAGCCAACTCTTAAATACTTTCGTGCATTCGGTTGTAAGTGTTATATTCACAACAATGGCAAAACCTAATTAAAAACTTTTGATGGCAAAGCAGATCCAGGATTTTTCTTTGGTTACTCAGAGGAGAGTGCTGCCTATAGAGTTTTTAATAAGTATAGCCTTGTAGTGGAAATGACACATCATGTTATCTTTGATGAATCTATTTTTGAGTACATGTTGAATCAAGTTGAAGTCATTACTGAAAGACTTCAGAATCTGAACCTAACTCCTTCAGCTCAACATTCAAAGGAGGTTCTCATCTAGAGCTTAGAAGAAGATGATGAAGGGAACACCTCTACTGAAGAAACAAACGTCAGATTGGATCAAGCAAAGGAGTCTACTGAAGTTAGAACCTCAGAATCTGAAGATAGGACTCCAGCACCTGAACCTGAAACTAATCACTTCTCTCCTACTGAACCTGAAAATCTCACCACTGAGATTCCACTTAGAGAAGAAGATATCCAATCTGAAGATCTCATTGACGTTCAGATCCTACCTGAAGTACAGACACAACCTGAAAATCTCACCACTGAGATTCCATCACCAACTTCAGGGAGTAACAGTCCTAACTTAGTAAATATTCCTATAACTGTTGCCACTAACGATATCATGGCCAGTTCAGATAAAACTATTTTACAGGAAATCCAACAAACTGAATATGTAAGAGCCAACAATCAAGGGGGAACAAGCATAGTCCCTCAGACTGAAGAAGAATTCAATCCATTTCAACGAAGCCCTTCAGTAACTACACCACCTCCTGGTCAGAGGATGGATCTCATGATTATCACTGAAGAGGACATGCGAAGAAGAAGAAGATGGATTGAAGATCACCCCACAGAATCAGTGATTGGAAGTCTACAAAGAGGAGTTTAGACCAGAAATCAGATTCAGGCAGAAATGGTCCAGCCATTAGCCACCGTTGAAGCTCCTACTGACTCCACCACTGAAGAACAACTTTTGATAAAAGCTGATATTGCATTGTTTTCAGATGAAAATTTTCTACACAGCTGCTATCTCTCCAACATTGAACCCAAGGACGCTCAGGAAGCCCTTCAGGACATGAACTGGGTCTCCGCGATGCAAGAGGAACTGAATGAATTCACCAGGAACCAAGTTTGGGAACTTGTGGATCGTCCTAGGCATCAAGGTGTCATTGGTGTGAAATGGGTCTTCAAGAACAAGAAGGACGAACTAGGAGAAGTTGTTCGCAACAAGGCTAGACTGGTTGCCAAGGGTTACTGCCAAGAAGAGGGCATTGATTTTGATGAGACCTTTGCACCAGTGGCTAGATTGGAAGCTATCAGACTTTTTCTCGCCTATGCAGCTCACATGAAGTTCAAGGTCTACCAGATGGACGTAAAGAGTGCATTCCTGAACGGCGTACTGAAGGAAGAAGTCTACGTGGAGCAACCACCAGGCTTTGAAACTGACTACACCAAAGTGTATAAGCTACACAAGGCTCTTTATGGGCTGAAACAAGCTCCTAGAGCTTGGTATGACACTTTGTCTGTTTTTCTTATTGAATCAGGTTTCAAGCGTGGATCAGTGGATAGAACTCTATTCACAATCAAGTATAATGGAGACATACTAATCGTTCAGATTTATGTTGATGACATTATATTTGGTTCGAAGTCCCAGATGCTTTGTGACAAGTTTGCTACGTTGATGAAGACTCAGTATCAAATGTCAATGATGGGAGAGATGGGATTCTTCCTAGGATTCCAGATCAAGCAATCCCCTGAAGGCATCTTCATCAACCAAGCCAAATACACAAAGGAACTGCTTATCAAGTTTGGACTTCAGGACAGCAAATCAGTGAAGATTCCAATGAATACAAATGGAAGGATAGAACCAGATCATGAAGGAAAGCCAGTCAACCAAACTGAGTATAGAGGAATCATTGGATCCTTACTATATCTCACTGCCAGCAGGCCAGACATCACATTTGCAGTTGGAGTGTGTGCGCGCTATCAAGCCAATCCAAAGGAGTCACACTTGGAAGCTGCGAAGAAGATTCTGCGCTACCTGAAGGGCACACCCAACCTTGGTTTATGGTATCCTTCAGATGATAATCTTGAACTAATTGGCTATTCTGATGCTGATTTTGCAGGTTGCAAGTTGGATAGGAAATCCACTTCAGGTACTTGTCAGTTCTTGGGAAACAAGCTCATCAGTTGGTTTTCCAAGAAGCAGACTTCAGTTGCTACCTCAACCACTGAAGCTGAATACATGGCTGCGGGAAGTTGCTGCTCTCAGATTCTCTGGCTCAAGCAACAGCTTAGAGATTATGAAGTGCCTACCACCCAGGTTGCAATTTATTGTGACAGTTCAAGTGCCATTGCCATCACTCAGAACCCAGTTCTACACACAAGATGCAAGCACGTGGACATCAGGCATCACTACATCAGAGATCACGTTGAGAAGAAGGATGTCACCATTGAGAAGATTCATACTGACATTCAACGAGCAGACATCCTCACCAAGTCACTGGAAGAAGCTAGATTCAAGATGCTAAGTGGAAGACTTGGCTTACTGAATCCCGACCTCTCCTGAATGTGTTCACTGAAGGTACAACTCTAAACCTTATCCTACTGACGTCTTAATGACTCACTGACTCAGTTCTCTTAGTAAACTGAAGTCATGATCATAATAAGACTCACAACAACATGATGACTATATTCTGAATAACTCTACATAGTTATCTCAGATATCAAATCATCACACATTGCAACATACTTGTTAAAACTAACCTTGCAGGTTTCGAAGTCTCCTACTGAAGGAACTTCAAAATCTGAAGTTTTACCAAGGCACAGTCCAAAATACTATTTCCACTGAAGGACTTCAGAACAAGGGTCAAGATATATCCCAAATCTGAAGATAAAATGTTCACTTGAGAATATACAGAGTCAAATATGAAATTCAAGTCCACCATACATGTGGAAATCATCTGAAGTCTACATACTGAAGAACTTCAGAAAAGGAATCAGAATCTGAAGCACACTCAGTAAACTGAAGGACTTCAGAATCTGAATGCACAAGACACCATTGAAAGGAAGAAACTCAGTAGCTAGTATCAGCTACTGAAGCTCAACAATTGTTTATTTCTAAGCATTTATTTTCTCTAAGTGTTTTGTTCCTTATTCTGTATTGAATGTCAAAAGAGTAATTAAAGGCTCATCGTACCTCGAAATATTCAACGTATCATATACGCTATCTTGCATTTAATGAATTCTGATATCTACAGTAGTGTAACAGTGCCTTTTATCATTTCTTTTGACCTCGGGAACTCAAACGCCCTGCGCGTTATCTCACGCGCTATGCTTTTCCCGCCCAGCCAACTTCACACTCGCGTGTTTTAACCCTAACCCTTGATTTCAAAACTCTCGGAGAAGATCTAACCGTTCTTTTTTTTTTATCACCTTTCTATAAGATCATCTTCTCCAATCAACTAAACCTTTCGCAATCCTTTTCTCTCAAAGCCTTTCGCTAAAATCTTTCCAAAACTTTCAATTGCGCTTTACTGATCTCAATTCTTGCGTGTTTAGTTCATTCCTCTTTTCATTTCTTCGCTACTCACTGATGTATGGTCACTCAATCCATTTGATCTCATTACTATTATTTTGTTTATGCATATCTGGGTTGATTATTGATATTCAAACCATTTTTTTTCCAGTGTAATCAACAAAATGGGCAAGAAAGCAGTACTAGGACCCGCAATGTCTCTGGCACAACTCCGACCTCGCCTATTTCCAGAGCCCACAGCAGTGTATGCACTTACTGAGATTGATCAGGCTAAGATCATCTTTGATCTTATCAAATCTGCTGGAATTGAGACTCTTACATCTCTCCGTCCGAAGAACCTGTATCCCGATCAGGTGATACAATTTTATGCAAATCTGGGTTATGATGGGAATATTTTGGTATCCTCTCTCGAGTTCAACTTTCATGAGGACGTAACTGGTGCGGTGAGGAAGACCAAACTGAACTTTAATGTTACTGAGCTGCTTCAGTCAGTGTTCAGATTGAGGAATTATGGTACAAAGAATCCCAATCAACATGCTAAGTTCAAGGAAGAAATTCAGGCCTTCTTCGATGAAATTCAGATTGAGGACCCTCCCCGACCTTTCAGCACCGCCAACAACAACAAGGGACTTCTACGCCCTGAGTTTCGTCTCCTACTGGACGTGGTCCAGTTATGCTTGCTCGGGAAGAAATCCTCCCATGAGCAACTGAGTTGGCAGAAGCTCAGTTTTATGAGGAGCATCTACGCCTACGATGGTACCAATTGGGTAGCAGTCATGGAAGAACTCCTGATGGCGGAGGCCAACAAACTGAAGGAAGTTCCAGACGGCGTAACCATGACTGGTAACGATACTTTGAATTTGGTTACCAAAGTGTCAGTTCTTATTGAGGAATCTTACAAGCATGCAGAGACTGCATTCCCCAACCACAAGCCATATGATGAGAAATGGCTCTTTGATACTGAACTGGAGATTTTCACCTCTATGTACGGGCGTGCAAAAGCCCTTCAGATGAAATCTGAAAGGCAACTCCAGGCTGACGAGGATGTGGATCCAGTTGTTGCTGTGGATGAATTTGATGAGTCAGCGGCTGCTGATGAGGATGTTACTGAGGTTCCTCCTCCTCCTCCTCAGGCTGTCAAGCGCAAGAGAAACCCAAGCAAGCGTCCTACCCGGATACTGAAGCTCCGATCTTTAGAGAGTGAGACCCTTCCTCCTCCCATCGTCGAGGATGTCACTGATTCCCTCACTGATGAGGATGAACTGGCTAAATTTAAGTTATCCAAGCGCCCTCGCCGCATTGCTTCGCCTCCCACTGCCGTTGCTGATCCTGAACCCATCTCATCCTTTGAACCTCTCACCACCCAGCCTGACCTTCTAGCCATCCCAACTGAACCTCTCTCCACTCTACTTGAACCTACCTCAACCCAGCCCATCTCCACTGTTTCCACTATCTCACCCACCAAACCCTCCCACCTCAGCAAGATAAAACTTGCTCTCCCTAAGACTCAGACCTCCATTCCCCCACCTGTCACTGAGTCTTCCACTCCCAAATCCAATCCCAAATCCAAAACCAAATCACAATCCAAAACCCCTTCCTACCCTGAACCCCCTTCCCACCCTGAACCTCCTACCCCACCTGAAATCCCCAGAACTGAAACCCATGCTCACACTTCCACCTCCTCTCCTAATGATCAGGCCATCGTGCTATCATTCATATCTTCTCCTGCCCAACGCTACCTAAATGACCTTGAGCTCAGATCCTTCCAACACCTTACACAAACCTACCCTGAACTCTTTCATCACCCCTCTCTCTCTGCCTTATATCAACGCCTCTGGACATGGCGGACATATAGGTTCCTAGACTCTACTGCTCTGGAGTATAAACTAGAGGTTGCTGGCATGAGTGCCATTTTGGTTGAGGAAGCTGACCTCCAGGCGTGCTTTTAGTTTACAGATGCCCAGGACGCACTTATTAATGCTGAGGCTCTCATTGAGGATCAACTAGCACACGCCGAGGCAGCCGCTGGTCGCACATATATTCACAAAGTCTCCTCCTCCAGCGCGGTGCCTTCATCTTCTACTGCAGCACCTTCACTGGCTGTCGTGCCCGCTTCTTCCTCCTCCGCTCTCCTTTTTCCAGAAGTGCTATCTTCTGAAGGCGCACTTCTCAGTGCTCATCGCTCCCTCTATCAGTCCACTATTGAAGAGCTCAAGATGCAGTCTGCTGCTGAGAGCAAGCGTTTGATAAACTCCACATCTTCTATGATCAATGCTCTGCAGGCGGTCTACAAAAAGAAGCTTGAAAGTCATATCTCTGACCTTCAGAAATCAATCGACGCCTTGCAAACTGAAAATCAGTCCCTCCGAGCTGACTTTTCAAATCAAATCCAGGATGCTCTGAAATCTCAACTACCCATCCTTGCTGATTTTGTGCAGAAGGAAATCAGTGCTCGCACTCCTGACTCCTCCAAACTCCACAAGCTCATACTTTCTTGCAACCACAATCGCGCCAAGACTTATGCTCTTCGCTCTGAATTTGATACTGCTATCAAAGAGCTGTCTTCCTTGCGTGTTGAGCTTGATCAAATCTCCTCTACCAGCACCGAGCACGGGAAATCAATTGCTCGCCAACGATCCCGCCTGAGGAAAGCCCAGAAGCGTGCTGACTCTGGTTGTGTCTTGGCTGAGCGTGCCAAATCAATTGCAGTCTCCGCCAACTCTGCGGCACTGAAGGCTCTCTCTTCTACTTCCTCTAGTTCAACTACGCCTTCAGCTGCTGATCTGGTCATTTCCAACTGCCGCGCTCGCATCAGCCATCTTGAGGAATTTTGCCAAAACATAGTCATTGCACATGACATTAACTTTCAGTTCCCTGCTGTCCAACCTCTCCCCTGGGCTGCTGATCAATTCCTTCAGGCTGATGATGCCAATAAGGGGGAAGAGAAGGAACCTGAAAAATCCACACCGCCTCAGGCTGCCCCTGAACATTCCATGCCCTCTCAGGCTGCCACTGAAGAACCTGAAGATGAAGAGAAAGATGAAGATGAAGAGCGTGATGAGACGCCTGATATTGATCTTACTGACGATGATAATAATGATGATGATAACAATGACAAGGACGGACCTTCAGGTGCCGTGCCTTCAAGCTCAGCTGTTTACACTGCTACTCCATCTCAGTCCAAATCCTCCCCTCCTAAGTCTAAAGGTAACAAGGATGATGAAGTGGGTACAAATCTTGAAGCCACTGAGTCCTTATCTCTCTCTCTTAACAAATCTCTCATTCTCACTCCTTCTTTCAAGGAAATCCAGGGTTCTGAAGGCTCTTCTATGCCTAAAGGGAAAGATGCTCAGCCATCTCCAACTGGATCTGAAGTCAACGAAGAAGAAATATATGAAGGAGAGATGAGTCCTGGTTCTGGAGAAGAGGATAGCAGAATTCTAATTCAAGTAAACATACCTCCAGAAGCCAGAGAACAATTGCTAGATTTGAAAGAACAATTTGATGCCCGTCAAGCTGAACTAAGAGCCACTGACACTCAACGAGCATCAAAGCTATATCAACTGAGGTTACAAGGGAAAGAGAAGAGAACAAGCCAATCTGATCCTCCCACGCGTTTTCATGCTGACTCTTGGGTTAGACCCAATCTGAGTGATGAATGGGAAGATCTGAAGGATGATTTTGTCAAAATGATTGATCACTGGATGATATATGGCGTATCTGGAGAAACTGATCGTGACATCTTGTTTCAGAATTTTATGGACGATTATCCAGATTCAGAGTTTACAAGAATGATAAGAGAAGATGCTGCCAATTCTGGAATCACTATCCTCGCTCCTGGCCTGAAATAATTTGATCGACCTAATCTACCAGGTAGCCCATTTATGGACAAAAAGCCAATTGAATCTGAAGCTCTTATTGCTGCACAAGTGCTTGGCTGGCAAGATCTGAATCTGAAGGGACCTTTCAGGAAGCTTAGAGATGATACCTATCTAATGTTCAATGCTGTATCTCATGAAGCTCAACTGGAAATGGTTCAGAAAGCAAGAGAAGAAAAGAAGAAAGCTGCTCTTTAGCACTTTTTGTTGTATTTTATTCTTTCTGAAGTTCTTGTACTAAAACATCTCATGTACTGAAAATCTCTTGAATGAAATGCAACATTTTGTCTCTCTTGTTCTCAACCTGATGACAATCCTCTAGTTATCCAGGCTCTGATTATACTTTTTTTTTTGTTTGATCTACCTAACTGTTCTACTAACCCATCTTTTCTTATAGTTTAAGTGTTCTCCAGTTTAGGGGGAATTTCTTAACTTAGATAAATGTTTTCAGGTTAGGTATTGGCATCATCAAAAAGGGGGAAATTATTGGGAAATATTCCAAGTGTTTTGATTCAGATCCCAATACCTCCCCTGAAAGATGTTATAAGACCAGTACTGAATCTTAGTGTTTTTTTTAAAAAACTCACATGTTAGGGAGTTCTGTGTTTCAGGTACACTGAAGGATAC
>JAPKLX010002538.1:0-12777 GCA_026898415.1 Leonotis leonurus
TTGAGTTGGTGTGATTTAGAATCACAGGTAGTTTGAAGCTCTTAGTCTGGTTCACAGATTGATTGCTTGAGAGTATGTCGTCAATGTAGCTCGCGTGCGTATTTCTTCCAGACCTTGAACTTCATATATATATAGGCATTGAATTAAAAATTCTAGCCGTTGTTTGATTGGCGTGAGATTGATTGTAGATTCCCAATCAATGATATCCATCATATCTGTTCTTGCCATGTAGAAATCGTTGACTCAATCTTCAAAGTATGGAAAGCAGATTGCTAACGGTTACTTTCCTTCATTGTGTCAATCGTAGATTATCTTTCCAATCCCTGTTGGATGGAATTCAATCTGGTCGTGGGAAGATGATATGATGTGTAGCATGATATCATCTGGTGGTTTGATGACTCTATCGATCTGGTGCATTGCTGTGATCATCGATCTGGTCGGTGATCTGGTCGCTATTTGTTACAGCAGATCGATTACTTCTGGCATGAAATCTTGGCCTCCATCCTATACTATTTATAGAAATGACTTCTATAGGATTAATTCCTTTACATGCTAAGTCATCTCCTAATCTGTTCTCTATCAGAATTCACTTTAAAAGTAGTGATTTGTTAACACGTAGAACAGTTTATCTCATACAAGGACTAAGTGTGTTTCGAGAAATCATCATCAAAACTAGAATACATTAGGGTTCCCAACAATTTCCCCCTTTTTGATTATGTTGAAACCACACTTTACAATAAAATCTTAATAACATATTAAGAGTGATCTGGTTTGACAGCCAGATTGATTATGTTTCGTTATTAGGTTATAACGATTAAAGCAGTTTGTATATGTTCTGGACAATAAGAAGTTGTCATCAGAAACAACAACAAAAATCATCTTCATTGATAAGGAGCAAAAGGTTTACAGATAAGAATTACAGATAGTAAAAGATATGAAAGTGAGTTACTATATGCTCTTCCTCCTCTCTTCCTGTTGTTTCTTCATCTTTGCTCGGGTCTCGTCAGAAATCAGTTGTACACTCTCATAGACTCCTTCTCTGACTCTAATGTAATCTGGATCTTCAGCGTCTATTTTGTAGCCTCTATTTTCTGCAAGCTGGTTTATGAAGTTGAGTAGGAAGGTCTTGTCTGGAAGCTCAGTGCCAGGTATGTTAGGACATGTTCTGAATTCCCTCTCTGGGGCAATGATTCTAACCTGGGCTTTTGTTGTTGCTGCTCTTATACCCTCCACCAGATCTCTTGCATCGTTTAGGTCTAGATAGAGATTGAATGCCTCACTAGGTGCCCCCTCCTTTCCTTTCTCCTTCTTCTTCTTGGATCCTTCCCCCTTTTCGACATCATCAACATATAGATTGATGAGTGCCTTAAGGGAGGTGATCTCCTCCTTCATCTCTTTTACTTCCTTTTATGAATCTATCCTTTGTGTAAGCAGGGAAGTGATGTTGAGGTTAGAGTCGTCAATCTGCTTCTGTAGTGAGGTTTTTGCTGTGGTTAGATTGACAGTAAAATTCTCTTGCTCCTCCTTTATCACTCCAATATCATCAAAAAATGAGTCAATTAAGGCCTTCGTTGGGTAGCGCAGTTCGCTCATCTTTCTTGCCACAAAATCTTTTCCCTCTGTTTCAAACATTCTGAACATTGCTCTGGTTTCAACTTCGTCAACCTCTTCAACCTCTTCCTCATCAGTCACACTATCAAAGAATTGCAGCATTCCAGCTTTCTCATATATAGATCTTAGATCGATCTTCAATTTTTGAGCTTCAAGCTAGGCTATTGCCAAGATGGCTTGTGGGTAAGTTTCTCTCAACTCTGTAATAGAGGAGACTTCAAAAATGTTTAAAAAAGTTGCTTCCTCTGCTTTGAGTGAGTCCATGGATCTGATTTTGAGTAGAGCATCAAGGACGTAGAATTCTTTGTCCTTAATGAGAAGCAGTAGCTTGACTCTCTTGGCTGCATCATAGCTCTCAGGCGTGAGCTGGATACCTGGAAATGATTTGAGTATAGCGTGATTTGCTTCTGCTTCTAACAATTTCACAACTTTCTCAGCTGTTTTCTTCTCCACATCCTCTTTCGATGATTCTCCTTCTTCTTCATCATCCTCATCGATCTGCTCCAAATGTTCACCAGACGATGGACTTGCAGTATGAGCTGGAGAAAAATCCTTGACCTGGCTGGGGTCCAGGGAGGAGATAGGGACAACATCTTCTGGTGGTCCCCCAACCAGTATCTCCTCTTCCTCAACTACAGCCTCCTGTTGATGGATGGCAGCTTCTTCAACTTGGACTTCCTCCACTGGTTCAGATAATTTTTGGAGTCTTCTCCTTTTGGGCTTAGGTGGCTGGGCTGCTGTGGAGGTGTCAGTATCTACTGAGCTGGCCCTCCTAGTAACCCTCTTGGTAGGGCTCCTTTCTGTTAGCTTTTCTTTTGTTACTCTTGATTTGGTGGATTTCTCAGTAGGGGCAGATGGAGGAACCCAGATTGGGTTGGAACTTCCCATCTCCATCAGCGCGTTGGCAAAAACAGGGTCTGTTACCCTTGCAATCAGATTAGCAGAAATGCCCATAGACATTTCAATTTGGTGCTGGTCCTTTGGGAACCTCAATCTATCATTGAACTCCACAACTGAGTCCCATTTATGCTGGTTGAAGAACATTTCCAGCATGTAACTTATCTTGGTTGAGTGTCTCAGACTGCTTCTTCTCATTTCAATTCCAGGGCTTGCTCCCTTTACGAATGTGATCATCTTGGCCTCCTTTGCCAAGAGATCAAAAAGAATTCTGCTCCAATTCACCGGTAGATTCAGCACAACAGCTGCTAGTATCTTGAACTTTTCGGGGGTGACCTGGTCGTAAGAACCATTGTGGTTCAAGAATATCCTCTGGATGAATTCAAAAACTATTTTGAATTCTGGTGCAAGCAGTGCCCTGTTGAACATCTTGTTCGTGTAGTGAATGGGCACTACCATCACCATCTCTACAGCCTCCTGAAGTTGTTCTTCGCTGATATCTCCCAGATTGAGACCTTCATCCTTCAACTTGTAAACATTATCGATAATGTTTAGTACATTATATGTGGTGTTGCTGATGGTACTGCCTTTGCTGACCCTGATGGTACCTTCATTTCCGCATTTCTCTCCTTGCCACGAGAGATAAAAGGTTGCTACCTCCTTAGGCAGAAAGTGGACAGGTCATGTGGTAATGATGTTGTGGAATCCTACATAAAAATCAAAACAATATATATATGAGCACTATCCTTCCATCAATGAAGTATGAGAGCTCAAATAGCAATGTACATAGTATATAGTTCAACACAACAATACAAGTGCACATAAGCATACGAAATAGATAGAAGAGTTTTTCAAAACAAGTTCAAGAGATTTTCAGAGCATTCAAAGACAGTTAAAGGAAACTTATAAATTGAAACCTTTGCAGCATCTAACAAGATCGAAGGCCTTGTCCAACTTGTGAAATCTGAAGGTATCAAGAACAGCGTAAAGATCTTGATGAATATATGGTTTCAAAAAGTTAATTTGCTCAAGAAATAGAGAAGATTTGGGTGCCATGTTGATAAAAACAGATAGGTTTTTGAAGATTGAGAGAGTTTGGAAGGGATAAAATTTCGCTAAGTGTTTAAGGAAGAAGAACAGTGTATGTGATAGTCGAACCATCTTATCAAACTGTATATATAGATAGATAAGCTATAAGAGAGAGTAATATTTTAATTGATTTCCTTCCCGTTTTTAGCTTTTCCCGCTTCTCCGTGTTATAGACTTATGGTCTATTATTTTCTTTTCTCCGCGTTTGATACACGCACTTGATCCAACGGCTGCAGTGAGGCGTGTGTTTGTATCACCAGTTGATTTTCTTTCCTTTTCTTGGTTTGGTAAATATATCCTTGATCACGTTTCCCAAACACTGTACTTAATCATCAAAATAGAAGATTTGGTATATAATGTCAGAATTTAGATACATAGGCTAAAAGTTAATTGCCGTATCTTTTTGACTTTCCCCCTTGACCAAGTAATATTAAAATAAAAGAATTATTAATATCCACGTGGCAGTTAGTCATCTGGTCCAGACCGATCTCCTTCATAGTGAACTGTTGTCAACATTATCGATTTGTTTATGCCACTTTCAACTTTGGACATTAACCTTGTATGATGACCTTGTTAATAATTCCCGGTTGGAATTTAATCAATATGTTTATTATTAACTCCTATTTTTGATGATCTGGTGTCAAATCCCAGTTGGAATTTTTCGTGGTCTGTTTTCTATCAATCTGGTCTATATCAATCTGGTTCTAATTCCCTGTTGGAATATTGAACTTGATTTGATTTAAGTCAATCTGTTCCTTTCTTCAAGATTTAATAGTCCTAGTTTGCCACAAAGCATCTTAAATCTTTCTTCTGGTAATGCTTTGGTAAGAATGTCAGCTCTCTATACTTTTGTGTGTATTTTCTCGATCTATACATGTTTTCTTTCAACATGATCTCTTATAAAATGATGTCTCACATCCACATGTTTACATCTAGTATGTAAAACAGGATTCTGTGTGATATCTATAGCACTTGAACCATCACAGAAAATGGGTATCTCCTTGACATCAATCTCATAATCTTTAAGTTGTTGTCTTAACCATAGTATTTGAGCACAACAACTGCCAGCTGCCATGTATTCAGCCTCTATGGTTGATGTGGCAACAGATGTCTGTTTCTTTGAGAACCAAGAGATTAATTTATTTCCCAAGAACTGACAAGTACCAGATGTTGACTTTCTGTCTAGCTTACATCAAGCATAATCTGAATCTGTGTATCCAGTTAGCTCAAAGTTGTCTTCACATGGATACCATAATCCAATATGGGTTGTTCCCTTAAGATATCTTAATATCTTCTTAGCTGCTTACATGTGCGACTCTTTGGGGTTTGCTTGATATCTTGCACATACTCCTACTGCAAATGTGATGTCAGGTCAACTGGCAATTAGGTAGAGTAATGACCCTATGATTCATCTGTATTGAGTGATGTTAGCTGGTTTTCCTTCTGGATCAGGATCAATTTTCCCGTTGGTCTGCATTGGGATTTTAACTGGTTTACTGTCTTTAATCCCAAATTTAGTCAGCAGATCATTGATGTACTTTGTTTGATTAATGAAGATGTCATCTGGTAACTGCTTGACCTGCAAACCTAAAAAGAAACTCATTTCGCCCATCATGGACATTTGATACTTATTTTTCATAAGTTCAGCAAATTTATCACATAGATAGGTAGATTGAGATCCAAATATGATATCATCTACATAGATATGTACTAGAAGGATATTCTCTTTGACTTTGATGATGAACAAGGTCTTGTCAACTGATCCTCTTCTGAATCCAGATTCTAGTAGGAATGTTGATAAAGTCTCATACCAAGCTCTAGGGGCTTGTTTTAGACCATAGGCTGCCTTTGTCAGTCTATATACTTTCTGATTTGGATCTGCTTCTTCAAATCCAGGTGGCTGTTCCACATAGACTTCTTCTTCAAGGATACCATTGAGGAAAGCACTTTTGACATCCATCTGGTATACCTTGAACCTTTTGTGTGCAGCATATGCTAAGAATAGCCTTATTGCTTCTATTCTGGCTACGGGTGCAAATGTTTCATCAAAATCAATGCCTTCTTGTTGATTATAGCCTTTAACTATTAATCTGGCTTTGTTTCTGACTACTTCACCATTTTCATCTCGTTTGTTTTTGAACACCCATTTTACACCTATTACTCCTTGGTGTTTGGGTCTGTCCACGAGATACCAGACTTCATTTCTTTTGAACTCATTAAGTTCTTCTTGCATTGCTGTTATCCAATCTGCATCTTGTAATGCTTCGTGAGCATTAGTTGGTTCAATGCGAGATAGGTAACAGCTCAACAAGGCACTTTCTCCATGCATTCTCCTTGTCTTCACACGATCTAATGGGTTCCCAACAATCTGTTCTGGTGGATGATCTTGTATCCATCTCCTTCTTCTGGTCATTTCTTCATCAGATATCTCAGGATCAGGTTGATCTGTGGGATCCTCAAATTCAGTGTGTGCTGATGATGGAGCTTGAAATGGATTCTCATTTGTTCTAGTCTCTGGATCTGAGTTATCAGATTGATGATCCTCTTCACTGACTGTTTCATTGCTTGGTGATCTGTTTTCATCCAGATCATGCATGTTGGATTGTTCCCCCTTGCTGTATGATTTCTTCAGCAATAGGTGAAGTGTTAATTTCTTCATCATCTCTTTTTGAATTCCAGATTAGAATGTCTTCTAGTAATATCTCATTCATCTTTCTTGTAGTCATCTGGTTTTCTGTTTGTTCTTCATCCTGTAGCCTGTAATCAATGATAGACTCATCAAAAATAATATGAGGTGTTACCTCCACAATATGAGAGTTCTTATTGTAGACTCGATAAGCTTTACTAACATCAGAATATCCTAAGAACATTCCAGGATCAGTTTTGCTATCAAAAGTCCTCAATTGAGTTTTCCCGTTATTGTGTATGTAACACAGACAACCAAAAGTGCGAAAGTAAGAGATCTTAGGCTTTCTATTGTTCCAGATCTCATATGGAGTCTTTCCATGTCTGAGTGTAATTGATGATCTATTCTGAGTATAACAGGCTGTGTAGATTGCTTCTGCCCAGAACTTCTTGGGTAGATTGGTAGCGTTTAGCATAGTACGAGCTGCTTCTTTAAGTGATCTGTTTCTTCTCTCAACAACTCCATTCTGTTGAGGAGTTCTAGCAGCTGAGGTTTGATGAGTGATTCCCATCTTGTTGCAGTATGCTTCAATCTTCTTGTTGAGAAATTCTGTTCCTCGATCTGTTCTGATAGAAGTTATGCTCATCTCTTTCTGTTTGGTGATCTTGTGTAGAAAATCAGGGAGTTTGGCAAGGGTTTCTTTCTTCTTTAATAGAAAGATGACCCAAGTGAACCTTGAGTAATCATCTATGATTACTAAGGTGTATTTTCTCCCATTTATGCTTAGAGGTTTGACTGGTCCAAACAGATCTAAGTGCAAAAGCTCCAGTATTCTTGATGTTGAGTGAGCTGTTTTGCTTGTAAAAGATGATCTAGTCTGCTTTCCAGCTTGACAAGCCTCACATATATGATTTTTATCATATACTTGATCTGGTAGTCCTTCCACTAAATTTTCTTTGGCAATCCTGTTGATTGACTTGAAATTCAGATGACTCGGTCTCTTGTGCCATAACCAGCTTGTTTCTGATACATTTTAAGTGACTAAGCAGGTCTCGATCTGGTTTGTCCACTGGACAATATATAGTCTATCCTGCAGTTTTTCGGTAAGAAGTATCTCATCTCCTTCCTTGTTCTTCACAAAACAGTTGTTAGTATAAAAAATGATCTGATTGCCGTTAGCACAGAACTGACTTACAGAAAACAGATTGTGACTAAGACCCTCAACATAAGATACATTCGAGATGGTGGTCTTGCCAACTTTTATGTTTCCATATCCTCTGGTGTACCCTTTTGAGTTGCATCCAAAGGTGACCTGAGGTCCTGGTTTTTCAATGTAATCTGATAATAGATTCTTGTCACATGTCATGTGCTTCGAACATCCACTATCTATTATCCAGATCGCTCCTCTTGCTATCTTGTTTCTTCTTGCAGTCTTCTGTTCCTCGACTTCATCCAGACCGTTGTCTAATCCCATATAGCATTCATCACATCCTTCTTCAACATTAGCAAAGAAGGCTTCATCATTCTCTGATGAGCTATCTGAAAAATAACTCGAGCTGCTTAAATCTTGTTCAGCTAGCATGGCCTTGCGCTCATATTTGAGTTTTCGATCTCTTTTTGCTCTCAGCTCTTCTCTTTGGCTTTTGGACAGATCAGGGCAATCTGTTTTGAAGTGACCTGTTCTGCCACAACCAAAGAAGGTATAATCTACCGAGTTAGATGATTTTGAAGATTTACCTATCTGCTATTATGATTTATCCTTGTTATCAGATCGATCATTGTCACGTTTCTTGTAGAATTTATTTTTGTTATCTTTATAGAACCGTCTGTATTTTTTCGATCTGATCTCCATCTTGTCCATTCGTTTGGCTATCATTGCAAACTCTTTTAGTAATTTATCATATCCCTTCTCTTCATTTGGTGTAGAAGGTTCAGAGGGTTCATCTGGTTTACTCTTCGCTTTGAAGGCTACTTCCTTCTTCGAGCTATTTTCTGCCTTTTTGGACAGATGATCTGGTCCACGAATTCTTTGTATATCACATTCATGGCCTTCAAGATGATCAAATAATGCTTCAGTAGATAGTTCATTGAAGTCTGCACGAAGAGGTTGCATTGCAGCATATATCTCCCAACTAGGTGGGAGTGCTCTGAGTACTTTCATGTTCTTCTCTCTTTGAGTATATTTGTTCTTATTGAACGCTGATATCTCAAGGAGAATTCCAGTAAATCTCATCTTCATTTGCTCAATGGTCTCGCCTGGTTTCATTTTGAATTCATCGTATTTATTGCAGGCAAGAGATAGCTTGTTCTCAATCATGACCTCTGATCCTAGACACAAGTCTCTTAAGGCTTCCCACATCTCTTTGGCAGTATCCAGATCTTGGATTTTAGCCAGATGTACGCCTTTGACTTTGCTAGATATGATCACTTTAGCAAAGTAATCCAGATTAGCTTCGCGACATTCCTCTGCAGTGTATTTCCTTGGATCTTTAGGAACAGTCTGTGTAGTTACACCAGTTGAGTTTGTTAGCGTCACTTCTTCAGTGATCTATAGTGGCCCATCTTTGATAACTTTCCACATCAGATAGTGATGGGCTTTGAGTGCCATTTTGATTCTGAAGCTCCATTCTCTATATCCTTGAATGGAGAATTCTTCACAAGCCCTAACAACAGATGATTCCATAGCATATAGTATGCACGTGAATGAAAAAAAACAGTTTTCCTAGATCTATTCAAGTTGACCACGCAGGTATTAACCTTTTGAAATAAAACAATGGTCGATTGAACCACTGCTCTGATACCACTTGTTGGTCCCGAAAGAGCAAGGTTTGGTGTATGGGGGTGGGGGAATACATCAAATACAAACTTTTCAGTTTACTTGTTTATTTAATAGAGAGTTTAAGCTATTCTTAAGTAAGAAATTGCTCGACAAATGACTAACCAGATTGATCAGCAGATCAATAGCAGATTAGTCCAAACAAATGGCTCTCTAGTGTTGTCACAGCCCAATTTCTTAACCCTTTCTTAGTCAAGAGATTAGGCCATGACTCACTTAACTTAGAAATAACTCTAACAATTGATGTTTGGTTGCAAAGAAACTCATTTAAGTTCTCGCGAAAAACAGGGCAGGGCCGACACGTTGACTTCGAAAGCCAATAACTTTCTCGTTTGAACTCCGAATTAAGATCCGGAAGAACCGTTGGAAAGGTATCGAAAAGATCTTTAAAATGGTACCAAATTTAGAAAATTCGGAGTTCTAAAACTCACGCAAAAGAGGGTTCAACTGACTGCCCTGTTTCTAGCAAAATCAAAGTTTACACAATTTTTTGAACTTGGAGTTTCAATACACCAAAAGACCATCTCAAGCAACCAAGAAATAGGGAGAACACATAATAATTCATAAAGAAAGATGCTACCATAGATATCAACGGCTAAACCAATACAAAGGTGCCAAACGTTCAAATGACATCAAACATAGGATCGCAACGGAATCATGAGTTGAGCTACATGTATGACGACATATAACTCAATATACAAAGAACAAACATGAACAAAAATCTATGGTTCACTGAATAGTTCACATAACAAAGCAACTACAGTGTTCGAATCCATCGCCATCTCCAGCTCAACCTGCACGTTAAGAAAACATGCAGGGCGTGAGTACATAAAGCACTCAGTGGACACATGCCAAAACATTTAAAACTTGCTCATAGAGCCATATCATTGACTTGCCAAAATCTTTCTTTTCTGAAAATAATGTAACTGAGCATGCATAAAATGTGTCTGCAGACATAAATCTGAAATCTGAAATACCATATCTACGCACTTCTTGTGTTGAGAGGTAGGCCTCCCTCTCAAACACTATGACCGGCCGATCCGCTCACCGGCTCACGGTCACATATGTGTACACAAACCCTTACTGGCAGCTCGTCCAGCATAGGGCCGATATCGTAATTCTCTCGTAGATAGGCAATATGCAACATGCTTAAAAACAGGCAAGTCAACTTCTTTAACATAAAACATAATGCATAAATAAATCTTTAGCACGTGCATGGCTTTTTGGGTTAGAAAGCCCACCTGGATGTTCCTTAGAGCTAAGGAACTAATTTGCTCATAGCCACCACCTATCCTCGTCTTCTAGATCCTCTCTTTTCCTTCTGCTCTTATCTCCTTCTCGATCTCATCTACCTCTTCTTTCTATAATAATTCAAATCTAATTAGCTTCTCATACTTAAATTTCATTCTTCTTATAATCTACTTTGATTATTATTTCGTATGCTTATAACTTATTCGGCTATTGCATCCTTCTATTCTAGTATCTCATTCATCATTTATCTTATTTATCATTACTTCACTTCTTAACTTACTAAACTAATAATTTCCAACTTCTACATACTTGGCTAATTCAATCTCATAACTTCACATTAGCCATCATATTCCTTCTTAATCTTAATCACTTAATCAAATCTAACAAATACCATCTCTATATATGAAATTCAATTATGCCCTTCTTCTTAAGAGTCTTACATCTTAATGTGGGATTGAGTGTATCTTCAATTTCTTGATTCAATTATACTTAATGTAGCTCAATGATCTATAATGAACCATTACTTAGGCCAAATAACCTTAACATATACTTAAACTCATAAACTCCATAATTCACTAAATTTTGTACATTCATTTCCAATGCTTGGAAAATTCCAAATAAATTAATCTAAGCATTATTCATACCATTGAACTCAAATATGATCTCAATTTAAGCAAATAAAATCAAAATCTTATAGAACTCATAAGCATAATTTTCGGTCATTACCCCATCATTCAAGAGACTTGGATTTTGCTCTAATTTCTTGTTCTAATCATGCTTATGGAGGTCTAATGATACTTATTCATACTTAATTCAAGCAAATTCATCCAAATTACACAACTTCAAATTAGGGTTCATGTAGAAGAATTTAGGGGAAATCTAATTACTCATCATATCTTGAAATTCTTTTCAAATTCTTACCTAAATCATGATTCTCTACCCATTTCATGTCACATATATGGAAATTAACATCATATCTCATTAGTTATGAAACACAACTTATCATAGATAAAAACATGAACTTTCTTCCATTTCTACAACCTAAAGAGGTAAGAAGATGGCTAATTACCTCAAAGATGTCTTCTTCTTCAAAAATTGGACTTGAAACTAGCTTAAAAATGGAGTTATGGAAGGAAAGAATTTTTTGGCTATGGAGTCTAAGGGGGCACGGTTTTGGTGGAGAGAAATAAGGTAGAAGATGGTGAAAATTGGTAAGAGAGGTGTCTTATATCTTAAGTATAAGATATTTATTTAATTAATTAATTAAATAATTATATACACAACTCTAGGAGCTTCTAGAAGGTCCCATCTTCTCAGTTTTCGTGCATCAAGATTTTAATGCTGGATGACTCATCTCGACACAAGGAATCCACCGGTTCAGACCGTTCGTGATTCCGAGTTCATTTGAACAAATTATGCGAGTTTTAAGATACCGAATGAATTTAATTAAATAAATTCCTTCTCAAAACCATATTTTCTAACGAAATCTTTATAATAATCTCTTCTATATACCTTAGAAAATTGAGCATAATTTGTAGGTTCTACTACAACTGTCGGATTCTCAATCCGAATTTTAACCGAAAACTTATTTAATTATTACCGAAATTGCAATAATAAATTTTTATTCTTTATTTTATCTGTTTTCTAGCTTAATGAAATTTCTAAATCCATTTTTCTATGTTATCTAATAGATAAAAATTTTCTCTTCTGAGGCGTATGCTTCGTCTGAGTTTATTCTATCTCAATCCCTTTCTTTTATCTCTAATATGGAATTAATAAATTCCATTTTCTTTCTTAACGAAATAATCGTAATTCTTTCTTCTAAATCATATAATAGAGTCCTCGAACTCTTTTTTAATCTCATAATTATATTCTCTTAAGGATGCATAGCCTTAATTAAGGTTTAATTACTTTTTAGTTATGGCTACAGTATTTCGGGGTATTACAAGTGTAGACACTCAGACAATAATAAGAGTGATCTTGTTACTATCTAAGTATCGTGTGTGCGGAAGTATGATGGATTTAGTTAATGCTCTTGTTTAGAAAACCTTAAGGATTTATCAGATCGATAACCAGATTGATTGAGATGCAAATTATATGATAGTGCAGATGGTTAGAATAATAAACAACTGAAAGTAAATATGCAGAAATGAAAAGAACACAGTTGTTTAACGTGGTTCAGGAAAATCCCTACGTCCACGATCTGGTCAAAACTAGACCAGATTATCCACTACTAGGATACTCTGCTTCTTTATACTCGTGGAGAACGAGTCACAAGTATCAATCAAAGCTAGAGAGATACTTATGCACGAAGTAAGGGTCGTGTCCCTTTACAACAGATTACCTCTACGTTACCACTAGAAATCTACTAGCTAGCAGGGTGATCTCCTTCCTCTCGATAAGACAGACTTGAATCGAGGTTGAGTTGGTGTGATTTAGAATCACAGGTAGTTTGAAGCTCTTAGTC
>JAPKLX010004011.1:0-10418 GCA_026898415.1 Leonotis leonurus
ACATTAAGAGCTAACAAGGCTCGAGAGGAGAAACGAGACGAAAAGACGAAGAAAGAAAAGAGTTTTCACGCGAGAAGGAACAGAGCGGGGGCCTAGCGAGCGCTAGGCCCAGCGCTCGCTGACCCTCAGAGCTATGGAAGGACAGAGCTTGGGGCTAACGAGCGCTAGCCCCTAGCGACCGCTGCTACTTAGACAGAACAGTAGGGTAGCGCTCGCTAACCCCTAGCGAGCGCTACCCCTCCTCAGCCTTTTCTAATCCAGCGCTGGGGCCTAGCGAGCGCTAGCCCCCAGCGCGCGCTAGCCCGACGGGATTTTCTTCTCTTATTTAAACCTCCTCCGCGTGATTTTCAGAGGGACACCCTTCTACGAGTTTTACTTCACGTTTTTATTTTCTAGTCTAGGGTTTAGATCATGAGAGAAAACACTTAGTCTAGATTTTATTTCTCGTTCTTCTTTAATTCAGTTGTGGATTCATTCGTGATTCAAACCCGGAGTATTTTAATGCACTATTTTTCCGTTCAATCAGTGAGTTCTTTAATTGCTTTATTTATCGCTTTATGATTTATTTCCTTTCTGCCTTATTATTGTTTAATTTTTAATTTAGTAATTTAGATCTTTCAATCATGTTCTTCAATCAATTCAAAGCATGTTCAGATTCAGTCTCTTTAATTCTTCGTTCTTAGATTAGAATTTAATTGATCTCTTAATTTTTGTCTAGGTAATTCGTATTTTGAATTCTTTATTTTAATTCGTCTAGATAGAATCCAAACCCTTCTTTTTAATCGCTTTCTGTTCTTCAACGTGAATGAAGCCCTATTTAGCCTTCCTTGAGAATACGATTTGGGTTATGCTTAATCACACTAATAACAATGATCTCGTCCAAATTGCGAGTAGTATAGTTCATTAAGCACGACACATCCCTTCAAGTATATAGGCTGGAAACATTCCTCGTGCCCAATACTGATCCCTTATTGGACAGTGGGTCTGGACTTAACAACGCCACGTACTTAAGGGTATATTTGAGTGAAATAAGTATATCGGCTGGAAATATTCCTCGTGCCCGTTACTGATTCCCTTTATCGGATAGTGGGTCTGGTCTAAACAACGCCACGTACTCATTTGAGTGAAACAAATTTTGGCGCCGTTGCCGGGGAAGGCTTTAGGCATTTATTTGCGTTGTTTTATTTTATTTTGTTTTTCTTTCTTTCCTTTTTGTTTTATTCTTTTGCTCCCGCAAGGTGCGTTTGATCTGCTTTTGAGTTGTGTATGCTAGGACGCCGAAGCTTGAGAAAAGAGTTGGTACCTTACGTAGACAATATCAATAGAAGAGAAGCCGTACGTGAGGGGCAGTATAGGGACGTCATTAACCTCGCCACACTATTCGAAGAGCAACTGGTAATAATGGCTGAGGAAAACGGAGCCCCTAAGAAGCTCGGAGACTTTGCCAGGCCATCTTATGGCATTACGGCATCTGCAATTGTGCTCTCCACGGAGGCCAGGAATTATGAGCTGAAGCACAACCACATCAATCTGCTTCCTTCCTTCTATGGGCTAGCTAATGAGGATGCACTACTCTTCATTAGGGAATTTTGCACAGCCGTCCATTCTATCCCACTTCAGGGATTGAGCGAAGAGGAACTCCTGAAGAAATGCTTTCCTTACTCACTAAAGGACAGAGCAAAATCGTGGTACCTCTCCCTGCCAGCGCGATCTCTACCTACATGGACGGCAGTAAGTACCACCTTCCTACTGAAGTACTACCCGAATCATAAGACGCAGCAGATTCGACTGCAGATTATGCAGTTTGCTCAGGAGCCTGACGAGCCTTTTCACGAGGCCCTAGACAGATTCAGGGAGCTACAGCAGCAGTGCCCGCACCATCAGATTGTGCCTGAACTGCTTTGGCAAATTTTCTACAATGGGTTGCAGCACACTTATCAGTTTATGGTGGATACAGTAGCTGGAGGAAATTTATCTGAGAAGACAGCTGAGGAGGCGATTGAGATATTTGAGACTTTGGCCACGAATTCGCAGCAGAAAACCTCTCGATCTAAGAGAGTAGAAGTCAGAGAGGTCGGAGTTAGTCCGGATTTGAAAAAGCAGATGGCTGACATGATGCGAGAGCTACAAGAGTTAAAGATGAGCAAGGCCCCTGAAGTAGCTAAGCACGAGCCGGTGCCCGAACCGTGCCCGATTTGTGGTGACCCCACTCATAACGAGGATCACTGCACCAGAATGGCAGAAATGACTTATGAAGGAGAAGCAGAAATCTATGCTGCTCAGGGATATCCGCCGCGACCGCCATTTAATCAGCATCCAGTCCAGCAGACTTCAGGATGGAGAGCGCAGAACAGCTCCACTTGGAGGGGTCCCAATCAGGGTCAAGGAGCGAACTTTCCTCCTCGACGACCGCCTCCGCAGCAGCAATACTACCCACCTCAACAGGGGTATTATCCTCCACAGTAGCCTTACTACCCGCCTCAGCAAGGGTACTATTCACCATCTCCCCAGTTTCAGCAACCACCAGCTCAGTTTCAGCAGCCTCAATATCCACCTGCACCGCGAGGGGCTGCACCACCTAAGACATCTCTAGAGGACAGTCTGGCGGCTTTCATGCAAGAAAGCAAATTGGCTAGAGAGGCTCAAGAGGCTACTATCAGACGCCTTGAGAGCCAAGTAGGACAAATTTCCGGAGCAGTGAATCAGATGCAGCAGCAGCAACAGACAGGAAAAATACCGGGACAGGGGCATTCAGCGCAGCAGTTGCAGGCCATTACGGTTCTACGTAGTGGCAAACAAGTAGATAATAAGGTAGCTATGCCGGAAGATGAGCCAACTAACGTGGTGGAGAATGCCGAGAAAGGGAAGGAACCGGAGCAGCCAGTAGTTCCATTGCATAAGACGGCAAACCCGTACAAGCCGCCTATTCCCTTTCCGAGCAGGCTGAAGAATGAAAAGCTTGAGAAGCAGTTCGCAGACTTTTACAAGATGCTATCACAAGTACATGTGAACTTGCCGCTTTTGGATGTTATTCGTAATGTACCTGCGTACCTGAAGTTCTTCAAGGAGCTAGCCTCAAAGAAGAGAAGATTTACAGATAATGAGTCTATCATGGTGTCTGAGGTAGCCAGTTCGATTATGCAGCAGCCTCTTCTTCAAAAGCTGCGCGATCCAGGGAGTTTCGTCATCACAATCGCCCTAGGGAATGGTAAGACGGTGACATGTATGCTTGATCTTGGTGCTGGTATTAATCTTATGCCTTACTCGATTTTTAAGGAATTAGAGTTAGGTGAATTAAAACCGACACGTATGAGTTTACAGTTAGCTGATCGTTCTGTGAGATACCCTAGGGGAATTATAGAAAATATTCTTGTTAGTGTTGGTGGGTTGATTGTGCCTATGGATTTCGTTGTCTTAGAGATAGGTGACGTGCATGAGAATGGGCGTGATCACACTTTATTGCTAGGTAGACCGTTTATGGCAACTACTAACACTCTTATTGATGTTAAGAATGGGAATATTCAAATGTCTGTGTTAGGAGAAAAAGTTTCGTTCTCGGTTCATAAGCATAAGGCTATGCCTTCTATTAGCTCTATTGAGGACTGCTCTTTCATTGATTCTATTGATGCCTTGGTCGAGAGTTCTTTTGTGCAGGATTTTAGTTTGGAGGAGGTATTCGAGGGATCGGCTGACCTGGAAGAGAGGCTCCTATTGGAGGCTCAGTTTGCGAAACCTCCCCGCTTGACGATGGCAAAGTCAACCGCACTTGAGAAGTTGGAGCTTAAGGAGCTTCCCGCGAACTTGAAATATGTATTTCTCGAGGCGAATGAGCAGAAGCCAGTGATAATTTCGGCTAATCTTACTGATGTCCAGCAGACTCAGTTAGTAATTGTGCTGAAAAAGCATAAGTTAGCCTTTGGATGGAGTCTGGCAGACATCCGAGGTATCAGCCCGGCGTTGTGTATGCATAAAATACAACTCGCCGACGACGCCCTCCCGAAGAGGGATGGACAGCGACGCCTTAATCCAGTTCTGATGGAAGTCGTGAAAAAGGAGATTCTCAAACTGTTGGCTGAGGGAATCATTTATCCTATAGCTAACAGTGAATGGGTGAGTCCTGTCCACGTCGTGCCAAAGAAAGGCGGTATCACAGTGGAGATAAACGAGAAAAATGAGCCTGTCCCTACTAGACCTGTCACCGGATGGAGGATGTGCATCGATTACCGGAAGCTTAATGCAGCAACGAAAAAGGACCACTTTCCTTTGCCCTTTATTGATAAGATGTTAGATAAACTTGCCGGTAATGATTACTTCTGTTTTCTTGATGGTTTGTCAGGTTACTATCAGATTGCGATTGATCCGGAGGATCAGGCGAAGACCGCTTTTACTAGCCCCTTCGGGACGTATGCCTTTAGGAGGATGCCCTTCGGCCTCTGCAATGTGCCAGGTACGTTTCAGCGTTGTATGATGTCAATCTTTTCTGACATGATTAGTAATTTTGTCGAGGTGTTTATGGATGATTTTTCTGTTTTTGGCTCTTCCTTTGATGACTGTCTAGATAAGATTGATCGTGTGCTTTGTCGTTGTGTTGAAACTTGTTTGACTCTAAGTTGGGAAAAGAGTCATTTCATGGTACGTAGTGGAATTGTCTTAGGACATGTCGTGTCTAATAAGGGAATCGAGGTAGATAAAGCCAAAGTTGAAATAATTGAGAAATTACCTCCACCGACTGATGTTAAGGGGATTAGAAGTTTCTTAGGACATGCTGGCTTTTATCGTAGATTTATTAAAGACTTTTCAAAAATTTGTCAGCCTCTTTGCCGTCTACTTGCTCAGGATACTGTTTTTAATTTTGATGATGATTGTCTATCTGCGTTCCTTACCTTGAAGGAAAAGTTGTGCAGTGCACCTGTGATTGTTGGTCCTGATTGGTCTGTTCCCTTTGAAATTATGTGTGATGCGTCTAACTCTGCTTTGGGTGCGGTTTTGGGGCAGCGTGTTGATAAGATGTTGCGTGTTATTTATTATGCTAGCTCTACTTTGAATCTTGCTCAGATTAATTATACTACTACCGAAAAGGAGATGTTAGAAGTAGTATTTGCTCTTGATAAATGTCGTGCTTATATTATAGGATCTAGAGTTATTGTGCATAGTGATCATGCTGCCTTGCGCTATTTATTAACTAAGCCCCAGGCGAAACCTAGATTAATTCGTTGGGTTTTGTTACTTCAAGAGTTTGATATTGAAATTCGTGATAGAAAAGGGAGTGAGAACGCCGTTGCCGATCATTTATCTCGTTTAGAGCATGTTTCCTCTGACACACCCCATGATTTCGTTGCCGAGTCTTTTCCTTATGAGCATGCATACAGTATTTCTCATGTCCCTTGGTTTGCCGATATAGTTAACTATTTGGCTTGTGGCGAGTTAAGGCCTGACCTCACTTCCCAAGAAAGGAAGCGTTTTCTTTATGTTTGCAGGCAGTACTTTTGGGAGGAACCCTTTCTATTTAAGCTCGGGAAGGACGAGGTAATCCGGCGTTGTGTTGCGGAGGAGGAGTAGTCGAGGGTATTGGAGATGTGTCATGAAGCTCATTGTGGAGGCCATTTCGGAGGCCAAAAGACGGCACATAAGGTTCTCCAATCAGGTTTATTTTGGCCTACATTGTTTAAAGATGCGCGTGCTTATTATCTTGCTTGTGATAGATGTCAAAGAGTTGGTACTATAGGCCGCAGGAATGAGATGCCTCTTAATAATATTCTTGTTGTTGAGATTTTTGATGTGTGGGGAATTGATTTCATGGGTCCTTTTCCTAAGTCGCATGGGTATGAATATATCTTGCTTGTTGTCGATTATGTGTCTAAGTGGGTTGAGGCTATCCCCACGAGGACGTGTGACTCTCATGTGGTGCTTAAGTTCGTGCAGGAAAATATTCTTTGTAGGTTTGGATTTCCACGAGCTATCATTAGCGATGGTGGAAAACACTTCTGCAATAGACTTTTCGAAAAACTTATGAGGAAGAATGGGATCACACACAAGATTGCGACTGCCTATCATCCGCAAACGTCAGGCCAAGCCGAGACGAGCAACAAGCAAGTCAAGAACATCCTGGAGAAGACCGTGCAGCCATCTAGGAAGGATTGGGCTCTTAAGTTGAATGATGCGTTATGGGCATATCGCACGGCTTACAAAAGCGTGTTGGGGATGAGTTCGTACCGTCTAGTGTATGGAAAGGCGTGCCACCTTCCGGTAGAAATTGAGCATAAAGCCTATTGGGCGATCAAGGCCTCCAATTTTCATTTGCACAAGGCAATGGAGCGTCGTTCGCTCCAAATGTCGGAGTTGGATGAATTGCGAAACGAGGCGTATGAAAACGCCCAGATTTACAAGGATAAGGTAAAAGCAATTCATGACCGGAGGATTGTGCATAAGGATTTGAAGCCCGGTATGAAGGTGCTACTATTTAATTCTCGGTTGAAGTTGTTTCCCGGGAAATTGAAGTCTAGATGGAGCGGTCCGTTCGTTGTAAAGGACATAAAACCATATGGTGCAATTGAACTTGCCAAGGAAGGAGACGATGATTCGTTTGTTGTGAACGGGCAGAGAGTGAAGCCATACATCGAGGGTTGGCCTACAAATTTCACGGTGGAGTCGACACCGTTCGAAGATCCACCCTCCAATTGATCACATATTTCCGTCGAGCTTATGACGTTAAACAAGCAGTTTTTATTTCTTTTGTTTTTGTTTTTGTTTTGTTAGTTTCGTTCCTTTATTTGGTTCTTATTGGGTGAAAAAACGCTGATCAAATCGATTTTCGTATTGCAGGAAAAGCGGGCGAAACTAAAATATGTCACCCAAAACAGAACCCATCCAGCGCAAGGGGCCAGCGCTCGCTAGGCCCCAGCGAGCGCTAGCCCCATTCCCTGTATCAAACCAGAACGTAGGGCTAGCGAGCGCTACCCCTGGCCCCTGCCTTCTACTCAGCGCGCAAGGGTAGCGCTCGCTACCCCCCCAACGAGCGCTAGCCCCATTCCCTGTATCAAACCAGAACGCAGGGCTAGCGAGCGCTAGCCCTGGCCCCTGCCTTCTACTCAGCGCGCAAGGGTAGAGCTCGCTACCCCCCCAGCGAGCGCTACCCCTGATATCTGCCCAACCTTTAAATCCGCTAGGGTAGCGGTCGCTACCCCCCAGCGACCGCTACCACCACCTCGCTGCCTGCTATATTCCCTTCTTCCCCTTCTTTCTCGCCCACTTTTCTTCTCCCTCTCGCGACAGCAACCTCCAACATTCCCCCTCCATATTTTTCTTCATCTTCCTCCATAATCATCCCCCAAATTCTTCAATTTTCACACTCCTCCACCTATTCCTCCATATATCCCCACCTTTTTCTTCCCCAATCTCTTCAACCCACCATCCTCCCCAATTCCAAATCCCTAATTCCCAATTTCTCCCAATTTTCTAAAACCCTAGTTCTTCCCCTTCTCATCAATTAACCTTCTTCCTCCCAAATTCCAGCCACACCAACCCAATTACTCATCTCCGCGGATACACCCCCGTCCTCAGACCCCTTCCAACGACTTTCCGGCAAATTTCCGGCAACACATTCCGGCGACCACCACCACAATGGCGCGCTCCAAAAATCGTGCCGGCGAGCAAGCCGCCAGCACATCCCAACCTGAGGAGCCAACAACTGAGGGTCTCCAAGAGACCTACAACTGCCCATTCCCCCTCGAATCACACTTAGAGGGGCAATTTTACGAGAGATGGAATCGGTATGAGGTAACCCCACATCACACTCTTGACTGGGATTTGTTAGATAATCTTCATTGTGTTCGCGAGCTTGAGCATTATTTAGACGTTTTAGGTCTTAAAAAATATGCACATATGTCGTTTAGATGCTCGAAGGTACTTACCCATGAATTTCTGTCTACATTAACTGTGCCTGCTGATTTGACTGGTTGTACATTTAGATTGCGGGGTGTTGCCCGTAGATTGTCTATTTCGCAGCTTTGCAGGATCATGGGCTTTCATGGAAAGAATGTGGGCGATCATGCCCCACCTGCTGGCTATACTCCTAATGCCGCGTGGACTTCCCTAACGGGATTCCACAATTGGCAAGCTGGAGGTATGCCGGCCGGTTACATTCAAAATAATGTGTTGATGATTCTGCACAAATTCTTGTGCTATGGGATAACTGGCAAGGAGCAGGCCAACAAGGTTAATCAGGCCGAGGTTTTTATGCTTCAGAGTGCCGTACAGGGCTCCCGGCTGTGCGCCGACTATTACATCCTCACCACCTTCAAGAATATGTTAGCCACAATTCGTTATCATGCTACATTGCCTCTAGTCATCTGTGCCATTGCTAGGCACTTCGAGGTTTTTGACCCAGAGGATATTGACCCAGCCGACACCATCTATGTGTCACGGATTGATCTCTCGGAGCTCCGCCAGGCTCGTATCTGCACGAGTGACTTTATCTGGGTGCCATCCACCTCCCGGCGTTGTGTGGTTAACCACACTAACGAGTTGGCTGCCTTAGCTGCCAATGTACCTGATGTTGGAGATGCCGAGTGCGCAGCTGACCGAGAGGTAAAGGAAGCGGCTTATGAGGACGCCCCTATGCAGGATGCCTATACACCCGGGCCTTCCTCTTATCCGACAGGCGCCGGGCAGCATCACTTTGGAGCTGGTTCTTCTTCTTCTAGTGGTGTTGCCCACCTCACGTCGCAGTTTCAGTCTTTGAGCACAGAACTCGGCGCTCTTCGGTCCGACTTCAGCTCTTTCCGGCAGGATTTCACCAGTTTCTCACAAGATTTTGGGGCCCACGCTCACGAGTCGCAGTCCTTCTACCAGGACTTTAGAGACTTCAGCTCCTCCATGCTTCGGAGTCAGGAGCGCATTGAGGAGAGGACGTCTGCTACACATGATATGATGACTGAGCAAGCCCGTCTATGGAGACTATCTCAGGAGCAGTCGGCCCTCCAATATCAGCAGATCTTGGAGAACAACCGCCAGATGGCAGAGCTTAATGCCCAGTGGTCGAACTGGGCCCTTTATGACACTCCACCACCGCCGCCGGATCAGCAGTGACTTCTCACTGCTGTTTAGTAAGCTTATTTTCTTTTTATTTGGTTTTTGTTTCTTTTCCGGGTTGTTTCATTTCTTTTTGTTGTTTCCCTTGCTTTGTTTTAGTGTTTCTCTTGCAGGTCTTCATTTTAGGATTGTTCGGTTCCCTATGTCTCTTTCTGGATCACGCATCAACTCCGCCGCATTTTCCTGAATCGGGTAGTTTCCTTCCTTCTCTTGCTCTTATTTTTTCGCAATGAGGACATTGCTACGTCCTTTGTGAGGGGGAGGGGTGTTATTCATTTACTTGCGGTGTTTGTGTTGATATCTTTGCGTGTCCGAAAACTTTGTTAGAGTTTGACATGATTTGGATTGATTTTGATGAGCAATATGTTTTGATTATGCTTGATGACATGAATGAACATTGTGAAGTCAATGATAGGGTGATGAGCTTTGCATTTTGATCATATTTGCCGTGGGGTAATCGTGTTTGTGATGAATTGACGTGAAAACTTGCATATGTGTAATTTTGGCATAAGATTGCTTGTTGGCTAGACTTCTGTTTTAAAAATTGTGTTGATTGTGAGATTGAGTTGGGAGGCTTCTGCTCCTCTGGAAACCATGAGCATGGGAAACCACACGAGAACACTTTAGACAACCTCTAATTGTTCATATCTCGTGATTTTTGGCCATATAACCCACTCTTTCCAAAATTTGGCTCGAATGGCCTTTTCAAATGTTATTAAATCGCTTGCATTGCTTGAATAGGTGATAAGAACTCTACCCCTCTTCCCTTGAGAAATCAATTGAAATCTTAAGTTTGAGAATGGGTATGGGAAACCATACTAGGATACTCGGTTTTACCGAAGTTCACACCTAGTGACCAATGTTCTTAATATCACTAAAAATTCTTGCGATTTGATAATGGTTTGTGTTGATAAAATTTTGATATTGATTCATAGTCTAGCCTATAAGTGATTAAAAGCCGAAATTACATTTTTGTTGAGTTGGATCGGATTGAAATTGCATATTCGAGAGCAACACGTAATGGTGATTAATGTATTGTCTTATGACCCCTATTGAGTGCTTGTGATGATTGTGATTGTTATTACGTGATTGAAATTGTTTCTTGTTTTGAAATCTCCGTATTGTGTTGAACTTAGACTTGCTTGAGGACAAGCAAGGTATTGTGTGTGGGGAGGTTGTTTTATACGTTTTTGGTCTCGTTTCTCTCGTAATTCGGATTAGTATTGGTTGATATTGTCGATCAAGTTGATACTTGGGTATGTTATTTGCTACTTTGTAGGTGAAAGATCGACATTAAGAGCTAACAAGGCTCGAGAGGAGAAACGAGA
>JAPKLX010003324.1:0-11307 GCA_026898415.1 Leonotis leonurus
CCCCCCCCATACACCAAACCTTGCTCTTTCGGGACCAACAAGTGGTATCAGAGCCGTGGTTCAAACGACCATTGTTTTGTTTCACAGGGATAAAACCTGCGTGGTCAACTTGAATAGATCTAGGAAAACCTTTTTCATTCACTAGCATATTATCTGTTATGGAATCATCTGTTGTCAGGGCTTGCGAAGAATTCTCTATCCAAGGATATAGAGAATGGAGCTTCAGAATCAAGATGTGTCTTAAAGCACATCACTGCTTGATGTGGAAAGTAATCGAAGAAGGGCCACTAGCAATTACAGAAGAATCAAATAGTATCACTGATACAGGAGTGGTCAAATAATCTATACTAAAGGATCCCAGAAAATATACTTCTGAAGAAAGGAGAGAAGCAAATCTTGATGACTTTGCCGAAGGGATCATCTCCAGCACGGTCAAAGGCATACATCTGGCTAAAATCCAAGATCTGGATACTGCCAAGGAGATGTGGGAAGCTTTAAGAGACCTAGCCCTAGGATCTGAAGTAATGATTGAGAACAAACTGTCTCTTGCCTGCAACAAATATGATGAATTCAAAATGAAACCAGGCGAGACAATAGAACAGATGAAGATGAGATTCACTGGAATCCTCAAAGGGAGAAGAACATGAAAGTTCTTAGAGCTCTTCCACCAAGCTGGGAGATCTATGCTGCAATGCAACCTCTAAGAGCAGATTTCAATGAACTGTCCACTGAAGCCTTATTTGATCATCTCGAAGGTCATGAATGTGACATTCAAAGAATTCGAGGACCAGGTCATCTGTCCAAAAAGGCAGAAAGCAGCTCAAAGAAGGACAAAGAGGTAGCCTTCAAAGCGAAGAGCAAACCATATGATCTTTCTGAGCCTACTACTCCAGATGAAGAGAAAGGCTATGACAAACTCTTAAAAGAGTTCGCAATGATCGCCAAACGAATGGACAAGATGGAGACCCGATCGAAGAAATACAGACGCTTCTACAAAGATAACAAGAGAAACTTCAACAAGAAGTATGACAATGATCGATCTGATGACAAGAATGAGTCTAAGAAGCAGACTGCTAAATCAACAAAGACCTCTAGCTCTACAGACTACACTTGCTTTGAATGTGGCAGAACAGGTCACTTCAAAATAGATTGTCCTGATCTGTCCAGAAGTCAAAGAGAAGAACTAAGAGCTAAAAGAGATCGAAAGCTTAAATATGAGCGCAAAGCCATGATAGCTGAACAGAACTCAAGCAGCTCGAGTCATTTCTCAGATAGCTCATCAGAAAATGATGAAGCTTTCATTGCTGACGACGAAGAAAGCTGGAATGAATGCTATGTGGGATTGGACAACGGTCTAGATGAAGTTGAGGTAAATTCTTGCTACTCAAAATCCTCAGATAATAATAATGATCTTGAACAGGAAAGTGAAGATCAAGCAGAATACTCATGGGATGAAATAGATGAGATGTTGAAAAATTACTCAAGTATCAAGAGGCTGTTTAAAGAAGTTGTTGAAGAGAATGACAGATTAAAGAAAGTTGAGCAGACTCTAAGCACAGCAAACACACAATTTGTTGCTAAAATAAACGATCTGGAAGAACAGATCAAGAGTAAAGACAGTGAGATCCACTCACTTAACTCAAAAGTTAAGGATCTGGTTACAAGAAATAATGTTGCTGAGGAAAAGATCAAGAAAGGAAAAGAAATGATTTACAAGAGTGATGAGCGTGCCAAGTTGCTAATGAATCTGCAACAAAAAGGCACATCTGGATTAGGATATCCAGGTCAATCAGAAAAGTCCTCTGGAACCATAAACTTCGTACCAGAGAGGAAGCAGATACCAGATCAAGTGAAAGACTTGAAAAACAAGAAAGGTTATCCTCAAAAGATGATAATAAAAGATGCGAAGAACAGGCAGTATCATCAAACAAAGGGACATCCAGCTCACTACACAGAAACAGATCACCTTCAAAAAGCAAATGTCAACAGGACAAAAATTGTCAACAGGACAGTACCTACTAAGAAAGGATTGAAGAAAGATGGAATAGAGAGATATCATCCATCTGAAAGTCACTCTATATCTAAAGTTGATAATGAGGGGAACATCATTACCTGCTATATTTCTGTCCCTAACCCTAGAATGTTCTGGATTCGAAAAGGAATGTTTGCTAATAATCAAGCACCCAAACGTTGAAAGGGTAGCTAAGTTTAATTAATTGTAGGATCAAAGAACTACAAGAAGGAGTAAGGTTGCAAGAGGAACAATCTGGATAATCGATAGTGGTTGTTCAAAACACATGACATGTGATAAGAACCTGCTATCAGATTACATAGAAAAACCAGGACCCCAGGTCACCTTTGGATGTAATTCAAAAGGATATACCAGAGGGTATGGAAACATCAAAGTTGGCAAGACTACTATCACAAATGTGTCATATGTTGAGGGTCTTAGTCACAATCTATTTTCTGTAAGTCAGTTTTGTGCTAATGGTAATCAGATTATTTTTGATACTAAAAACTGTATGGTGAAGAACAAGGAAGGAGATGAAATACTCCTTACTGGTAAACTGCAGGATAGATTATATATTGTCCAGTGGACAAATCAGATCGAGACCTGCTTAGTCACTAAGACTGTATCAGAAACCAGCTGGTTATGGCATAAGAGACTAAACCATCTAAACTTTAAATCAATCAATAGGATTGCCAAGGAAAAGTTAGTGGAAGGACTACCAGATCAAGTGTATGATAAAGATCACATATGTGATGCATGTCAAGCTGGAAAGCAAACCAGATCATCTTTTACAAGCAAAATAGCTCACTCAACATCAAGGATACTGGAGCTGTTACATCTTGATCTGTTTGGACCAGTCAAACCACTAAGTATTAATGGGAGAAAGTACACATTGGTAATCATAGATGATTACTCAAGGTTCACTTGGGTCATCTTTTTGTTAAAGAAGAAAGAAACTCTAGACAAGCTCCCTAACTTCCTTCACAAGATCACAAAACAGAAAGAGATGAGTATAACCTCTATCAGAACAGATCGAGGAACAAAATTTCTCAACCAGAAGATTGAAGCATACTGCAACAAGATGGGAATCACTCATCAAACATCTGCTGCTCAAACTCCCCAACAGAATGGAGTTGTTGAAAGGAGAAACAGATCACTCAAGGAAGCAGCTCGCACAATGCTCAATGCAACAAATCTACCAAAGAAATTCTGGGCAGAAGCTATATACACAGCCTGCTATACTCAAAACAGATCATCCGTCACAATAAGACACGGAAAAACACCGTATGAGATTTGGAACAGCAGAAAGCCTATGATTTCCTACTTTCGATCTTTTGGCTGTCTGTGTTACATACACAATAATGGGAAATCACAATTGAAAACTTTTGATAGCAAAACTGACCCTGGAATATTCTTAGGATATTCTGATGTTAGTAAAGCTTATCGAGTTTACAATAAGAACTCTCATATTGTGGAGGTAACACCTCATGTTGTTTTTGACGAGTCTACTATTGAGTACAGGTCACCAGATGAAAAGCAGACAGAAAACCAGGTGACTACCAGAAGGATGAATGAACTACTACATGAAGATATTCGTGTCTGGAATTCAAAAAGTGAGGATGAAGAAATTGTCACTCCACCTGCTGCTGAAGAGATCATACAGCAAGGGGGAATATCACAACACAATCTGGATGAAAACAGATCATCAACAGAAAATAATGAAACAATCATCACAAACGATGATCAACATGAAAATCCAAATTCAAAAGAAAGTCCAGATGAGAATCCATTCCAAACCATATCAATAACACACACTGAGTTTTAGGAACCAACAGATCAACCTGATCCTGAAATATCTGATGAAGAGATGACCAGAAGAAGAAGATGGATACAAGATCATCCACCAGAACAGATCGTTGGGAACCCATCAGATCGTGTGAAGACCAGAAGAATGCATGGAGAAAGTGCATTGTTAAGCTGTTATCTCTCTCGCATGGAGCCATCTGATGCATATGAAGCACTTCAAGATGCAAATTGGATAACAGCAATGCAAGAAGAACTCAATGAGTTCAAAAGGAATGAAGTCTGGTATCTCGTGGACAGACCCAAACACCAAGGTGTGATTGGTGTTAAATGGGTGTTCAAAAATAAGCGAGATGAGAATGGTGAAGTAGTCAGAAACAAGGCCAGATTGGTAGCTAAAGGCTATAATCAACAAGAAGGCATTGATTTTGATGAAACATTCGCACCAGTAGCTAGATTAGAAGCTATAAGGCTATTTCTCGCATATGCTGCTCACAAACGGTTCAACGTATACCAGATGGATGTCAAAAGTGCCTTCCTTAATGGCATCCTTGAAGAAGAAGTATATGTAGAACAGCCACCTGGATTTGAAGAGGCAGATCCAGATCAGAAAATATACAGACTGGCTAAGGCAGTCTATGGTCTAAAACAAGCCCCTAGAGCTTGGTATGAGACCTTATCAAACTTCCTACTAGAATCTGGATTCAGAAGAGGATCTGTTGACAAGACTTTGTTTATCATCAAAGTCAAAGAAAACATTCTCTTAGTCCAGATCTATGTAGATGATATCATTTTTGGATCTCAATCTACCTATCTGCGTGACAAATTTGCTGAACTTATGAAAAATAAGTACCAAATGTCCATGATGGGAGAAATGAGCTTCTTTTTAGGTTTGCAGGTCAAGCAGCTACCAGATGGTATCTTTATTAATCAGACAAAATACATCAACGATCTGCTGACCAAATTTGGGTTAAAAGACAGAACCCAGTGAAAATCCCAATGCAAACAAATGGGAAAATTGATCGATATCCAGAAGGAAAACCAACAAACATTACTCAATACAGAGGGATTATATGATCATTACTATACCTAACTGCCAGTCAACCTGACATCACATTTGTAGTAGGTGTATGTGCAAGATATCAAGCAAATCCCAAAGAGTCTCACATGGAAGCAGCTAAGAAGATACTAAGATATCTTAAGGGAATAGCCCGTGTAGGATTATGGTATCCATGTGAAGACAATTTTGAGCTAACTGGATATACTGACTCAGATTATGCTGGATGTAAACTGGACAGAAAGTCAACATCTGGTACATGTCAGTTTCTAGGAAATAAACTGATTTCTTGGTTCTCAAAGAAACAGACATCAGTTGCCACCTCAACTACAGAGGCCGAATATATGGCAGCTGGAAGTTGTTGTGCACAAATACTATGGTTAAGACAACAGCTTAAAGACTATGAGATTGATGTCAAGGAAATACCAATTTTCTGTGATAGTTCAAGTGCTATAGCAATCACACAGAACCCAGTGTTGCACACCAGATGCAAACATGTGGATGTGAGACATCACTTCATAAGAGACCATGTTGAAAGGAAACATGTACAGATTGAGAAAATACACACTGAAGTTCACAGAGCAGACATTCTCACTAAGGCATTACCAGAAGAAAGATTTAAGATGCTTTGTGGAAAACTAGGACTTTTAAATCTTGAAGAAAGGACCAGATTGATCTAAACCAGATCAAATTCAATATTCCAACAGGGAATCAAAACCAGATCATCATGGTCCAGATTGATAAAATCCAGATCACGTGAAATTCCAACAGGGAATTGACACCAGATCACTGAGTATATGTCAATTAATCAGATTCCAACTGGGAATTTGTAAAGGAGTCAAAACACCAGATTGAACAGTGACACAACCAGATCGATAGTTCTCACTATGCAAGAGATTGACCTTGACCAGATTACTAAATGCCACGTGGATATTAATTTAATATTTATTATTAATTATCCCATTACTTGGTTAAGGGGGAAAGGTCAACTATATATGGCGACTAATTATACAAAATATCTAATTTCTGTCACTAGATATCAAATCTTTTATTTTTGATGATTAAGTACAGTAATTGGGAAACGTGATCGAGGAAATATCTTCCAAATCAAGAAAAAGGGAGAAAATGAATGCAACAAGAACAACGCGCCATGTCACAACCGTTTGATCAAGCGCGTGCATCACACGATAAAGAGAGGCGGTTATAGACTGTAAACCTAGAACATGGAAAGGCGGGAAAAGCTGAAAAAGGGAAGGATTTCTGAATATTTTATTCCTTTACTTATCTTCTCTTTCGTTTATATGTTTGATAAGTTGTTTCATCTATCACTTACACTTATTTTTCTCGAAACACTCAGCAAAATTTCCTCTCTTTCAAACTCTCTCTACTTTCGTAATTCACTCTGTTTTAGTAACAATGGCACCCAAATCCTCTGTTTTTCTTGACCAAGCGAACTTTCTGAAACCATATCTGCACCAAGACCTTTTCGCCACTCTTGATACCTTCGGGTTTCACAAACTAGAAAAGGTATTTGATCTTGTTCGCCAATGCAAAGGTTCACTATTTTATGGTTTTGTTGTGATTTGCTCTATGTTACTTTTCAATCATGCGTTTTGAACTGTTTTCTTTTCTCATCTGCATATACGAATGGTTATGGTTACTGTGATATAAACTGCTAGACTGCATAAACTGTTTTGGGCACTTATACTTCACTGATGGAAGGATAGTGCTGACATATGCTCTTCTGTGTTTCCTGTAGGCTTTCACAATATTATCACTTCACACCCAGTTCATTTCCTACCCAAGGATGTTGCTGCTTTCTACCTCTCATGGCAGGGAGAGAGGGGTGGAGACGAGGCAACCATCAGGGTGAGTAAAGGGAACACTATCAGCAACACCTCGTACAACGTCATCAACATCATCAACGACGTTTACAAAGTGAAAGATGAAGGTCTTGACCTTGGGGAAATCACTGCAGAACAGCTGCAAGAAGCTGTGGAGATAGTGATGATTATACCCATCCAATACACAAACAGGATGTTTGTCTGTGCACTTCTCGCTCCAGAATTCAGAATTCTGTTTGAATTCGTACAGCGAATCTTTCTCAACCACAATGGATCCTACGACCAGGTCACCCCTGAGAAATTCAGGATCCTAGCAGCAGTGGTACTCAACCTGCCAGTGAACTGGAGCAGGATTTTATTTGATCTCTTGGCCAAGGAAGCCAAGATGATCCTGTTCGTGAAAGGAGGATCCCCTGGCATTGAAGTGAAGCGCAGCAGCTTGAGACACTCAACAAAAATAAGTTTCATGCTGGAAACATTCTTCCCTCACCACCAGTGGGACACTGCTGTTGAGTTTAACACCAGACAGCATTTTCCCAAGGACCAGCATCAGATAGAAATGTCGATGGGCATTTCAGCAAATCTGATTGCCTGGGTGAAAGACTCAGTGGTTCTTAGTGCCCTGATGGAGATGGGAAACTCGAATCCCATCTGGATTCCCCCACCTAGTCAAGCAGATCGCTCCACAAAAACCAAGATCACAAAGGAAAAGTCAATCGAGAAGACACCCACCAAGAGAACAACTAGAAGATCAAGCTCGATTGGCATAGATACATCTACAGCAGCCCAACCACCTAAATCTAAGCGCAGACGACTTCAGAAACTATCTGATGAAGCCCAGGCTGAAGCACCTGCTGCTGCAGCAACTGTCATTCCTCAACAAGAGGTTGAGGAAGAGGAAGTTCTGCCGGGTGGATCACCGGAGGATGTGGCCCCCATCTCATCTGTGCACCCAGATCACTCCAAGGACTTCTCTCCCGCACATTCTACTAGCCCATCATCTGCTAAACACTTAGAGCAGATCGATGAGGAAGCTGAGGGAGAAGAGGCATCTACTGATGAGGAGGAGGAGTTACAGAAGGCGGAGACAGTGGTGAAAATGCTAGAAACAGAGGCCGATCACTCTGTGCTCAGAACATTCCCTAGGATCCAGCTTACCCCAGAAACTTATGACATAGCCAAGAGGCTCAAATTTCTGTTGTTGGTGAAAGATAAAGAATTCTATGTTCTGGATGCCCTGCTCCGCACCAGATCCATCCATGCATTAAAAATCGAAGAAGCCACCTTACTCAAGATCTTTACTGCTGCATCAATCTCTGAGTTAAGGGAAACCTACCAGCCAGACATACTTGGAATGGCAAAATTTGAGGCTGAAGAACTCCAGATCGACCTGCTATCTGTTTATGCAACAGCTGATATGCTGGATTTTTATAACCGCATTGAAGAAAAGGATGGAGAGAAAGAGGCTTAAGCAGCTCAGGCTGATGCTCACCAACAGGGTGCAGCAATAACTGTTGGATCGGGAGCGCCCATCAGAATTGACGTACTGGCCCCACACACCAACTCTTTCTTTCCCAACCTGCTTTGTCCTCACTGATAGGCTGACCCAGGACACTTCCCAGTAGGTCACCCATCATAGTATTGCTCTAATCCAAGCACGCTTAACCTTGGAGTTTCTACTAAGGGGTCACCTAAAAAGATGATGCACCATGTTGGTATGAGTAGTACTAATCAATTCATTTAACCTCTCGTCAACAATGGTAGTGCAGGCCCTTTTCGACTGAGGCAGGCCGCACTCCCATAAGTTCTCTCGAGTACGATACACGGAGGACCCCCCCCTCCGGGAGGTGCTGGAGTCCACTTCCCAACAATCCCCCCCTCAGCACCATCCCGGTACTCTGGAGGATGCATCGGACCTTGAGATCATATGCTGGCGCTCCTTCGAACCCGGGCCATGGGGCTACCAATGACACTCAGAGGACCATCAATCTCGCACCTCGGATTACGGCCGTGAATCGTTATAACCCCTAGAGTTGTTGTGCCCAACAACCCCTCCCCTCAGGCACTCCCTGCCTAGGGATGGCTCCGTCGGATTCGATTCTTCACATCCGAAGCCCCAGCTCTAATACCAATTGTTGGATCGGGAGCGCCCATCAGAATTGACGTACTGGCCCCACACACCAACACTTTCTTTCCCAACCTGCTTTGTCCTCACTGACAGGCTGACCTAGGATACTTCCTAGTAGGTCACCCATCATAGTATTGCTCCAAGCCAAGCATGCTTAACCTTGGAGTTTCTACTAAGGGGTCACCTGAAAAGATGATGCACCATGTTGGTATGAGTAGTACTAATCAATTCATTTAACCTCTCGTCAACAATGGTAGTGCAGGCCCTTTTCGACTGAGGCAGGCCGCACTCCCATAAGTTCTCTCGGGTACGATACACGGAGGACCCCCCCTCCGGGAGGTGCTGGAGTCCACTTCCCAACAATAACAAAACTAGATCAGCCCATGGCTGAGGTTTAACAGCCCCCTACTGCACTGGCTGAGGTGGAACCAGTTCATG
Source organism: Leonotis leonurus (assembly GCA_026898415.1). Classification (NCBI taxonomy): domain Eukaryota; kingdom Viridiplantae; phylum Streptophyta; class Magnoliopsida; order Lamiales; family Lamiaceae; genus Leonotis; species Leonotis leonurus. The sequence goes on from JAPKLX010003324.1 coordinate 9,282, forward strand.
AACCAGCACATGAACCAGCAGGACAGAGAGTGGGTGGTGTACACACAGATAACATATACACCCCAGCTGTCGCTGCCACAATGGATGAATACGTTGAAATGTCAACTCTGGAAGACATATTGATGACCCAGCATCAATCCATGTCTAATGCACAAGTGAGAGATCTCATCTCCCAGAAAGTTGACAAGTACATGTACGGCACTCTCTCCACCGTTCAAGATGAAGGCATCCGCATACTCACAGAGTGCAACGATCACTTGAAGACACATGTCGATCAAGTTGACTCTGACTTGAGGAGAATATGCAGATTGAAGATTGAAGAAGTTAGCAAGAAAATGGACGATGATCGAGCTGCTGTTGAAGAAAGAAAGGCACAGATCGATCAAAGTCTGTTTACCACTGAGCTCAAAGTCAAAGAAATCTACAAGATTATCACTGTCTTCGCTGAGAAAGAGAAGGACATGGTGCATACCATAGTGCAAGAACAGATCGATGGCATAACAGCTGATATTCTAAAGGAAGCCATCTCACACACCAAGGCCATGTTCAGACAGTTTGAGGTCAATGGGAAGAATTTTGTCGAACGGAAGTTAAGCGAACTGCGCTATCCCACAAAAACAATGATCGACACATATTTCAACGACTTTGAGATTGTCTAGGAAGATGTAGAGCGTCACACAGCTGAACTGTCCAACATTACAAAATCATTTCAAAAGCAGCTTGATGATTCCAACATCAACATCACATCCCTGCTTACACAGAAGGTGGAGACCGACAGAGAAATTAATGCATTTAAGGAAGAGATCTCTTCCCTCCGGACATTTATTAACATGGTTGTTGCTGATGTCGAAAAGGGGGAAGGGACTGGGAAGAAAATAAAGCCATCTGCTGCTGCTGAAAAAGGGAAAGGAAAGGAGATAGCTCAACTGGAGCAGCAGAGCACTGCACAAACAACCAGCCCTCCATCTGCTCCATCTGCTCACACTCAAAAATCTAAATCATCTAGCAGATCGAGCCAAACTCAAAAGAAAAAGAAGAAAATTGGATCCAGCAGGCCATCGACTCACATCAGACCATCTGGAGTGACCAACTGGGTCCCAGTTCACCTAAGAGATGGATGGGAAGGGCTCAAGAATGCATTCGTTCTCTGCAGATACTTCCTAAAGGAACCTGCATACACTGATGGATCACCTAACGAAGTATTCAATCGATATCTAGACATGAATGATGCTAGTGATCTGGTGGAAAAGATTAGAAAAGCTGCAGCACAAGCTAACATCCAGATCACTGCGCCCGAAAAAGAATACAGATCATGCCCCACCATTCCAGGGATTGATCTACCAGATAAGACATTCCTGCTCACCTTCATTAACCAGCTTGCTGAGAACAGAGGGTACAAGGTGGATGCAGAGGACCCAGACTACATAAGGATCAGAGAGGGGATATACGAGAGTGTCCAGCTTATCTCGGACGAGACCAGAGCAAAGATGAAGAGGCAACAAGAAGAGAAAAGAAAAAGCAGATAGACTCATTTCTCATATCTTTATGATCTGCATTTCTTATTTTTTTTCTTGTCTTGACTATCTGTAAACTCTATTTGTCTCTTTATTCATATTTGAAGCCTTTTGAGTTTCTGATGACAAACACTCTATTGTCCAGAACATATATAAAAAAAATATCCTAAACGTTATAAACTTAATAACGAACAATCATCAATATAGCTGTCAGACCAGATCGTTCTTTATGTGCTGATAGGAATTATTGTAAAGTGTGGTTTCGACATCATCAAAAAGGGGGAAATTGTTGGGAACCCTAAGTTTTATTTTAGTTTTAAAGATGATCTTTCGAAACACACTTAGCTATTTTAGAGCTTAAACTGTTCTACGTGTAAAAACAGATCACTAGAGATAAAGTGAATCCTGTTATGGAACAGATTAGGAGATGACTTAATGTGTAAAGGAAATATTCCTATAGAAGTCAATCTCAACTTAGAATAGGATGAAAGTCAAGATTTCACGCCAAAAGG
>JAPKLX010001315.1:0-11514 GCA_026898415.1 Leonotis leonurus
GGGACCAACAAGTGGTATCAGAGCAGTGGTTCAAACGACCATTGTGTCTATTTCACAGGGATAAAATATGAGTGGTCAACTTGAATAGATCTTAGAAAGCCCATTTTCATTCACGTGCATACCATCTGCTATGGAATCATCTGTTTTTAGGGCTTGTGAAGAATTCTCCATCCAAGGATATAGAAAATGGAGCTTCAGAATCAAAATGGCACTCAAAGCCCATCACTATCTAATGTGGAAAGTTATTGAAGATGGTCCACTACAGATCACTGAAGAAGTGACAGTAACTACCTCAACTGGAGTAACAACACAGATAGCTCCCAAAGATCCAAGAAATTACACTGCAGAAGAGCGTCGCAAATCCAATCTGGATGACTTTGCTAAAGGGATCATATCCAGCACAGTCAAAGAGGTACATCTGGCCAAAATCCAAGATCTGGATACTGCCAAAGAGATGTGGGAAGCCCTAAGAGACTTGTGTCTAGGATCTGAAGTCATGATTGAGAACAAGTTGTCCCTTGCCTGTAATAAATATGATGAATTCAAGATGAAACCAGGCAAGACCATAGAGCAAATGAAGATGAGATTCACTGCAATTCTCCTTGAGATATCAGCGTTCAATAAGAACAAGTATACTCAAAGAGAGAAGAATATGAAAGTACTCAGAGCACTTCCACCTAGCTGGGAGATATATGCTGCAATGCAACCTCTTCTTGCAGATTTCAATGAATTGTCTACAGAAGCACTATTTGATCATCTTGAAGGTCATGAATGTGACATTCAAAGAATTCGAGGACCAAATCATCTGTCCAAAAAGGCAGAAAGCAGCTCGAAGAAGGACAAAGAAGTAGCCTTCAAAGCGAAGAGCAAATCAGATGAACTTTCTGAATCTTCTATACCAGATGAAGAAAAAGGCTATGACAAGCTGCTAAAAGAGTTTGCAATGATCGCCAAATGCATGAACAAAATGGAGGTTAGATCGACAAAATATAGACGCTTTTACAGAGATAACAAGAAAAACTTCTACAAGAAATGTGACAATCATCGATCTGATAACAAGGATGAATCAATACAGCAGACAGGTAAAACCTCAAAAACTTCTAACTCAGCAGATTACACCTGCTTTGGTTGTGGCAGAACATGTCACTTCAAAACAGATTGTCCTGATCTGTCCAAAAGCCAAAGAGAAGAACTGAGAGCAAAAAGAGATCGAAAACTCAAATATGAGCGAAAGGCCATGCTACCTGAACAAGATTCAAGCAGCTCGAGTCATTTTTCAGATAGCTCATCAAAGAATGATGAAGCATTCTTTGCTAATGACGAAGAAGGCTGGGATGAATGCTATATAGGACTAGACAACGGTCTGGATGAAGTTGAGGTAAACTCTTGCAATTCAAACTCTTCAAATGATAATGATCTGGAACAGGAAATAGAAGATCAATCAGATTACTCATGGGAAGAAGTCAATGAGATGTTCAAAAGTTATTTGAGCATCAAAAGATTATTTAGAGAAGTTGTAGAAGAAAACGACAGGCTGAAGAAATCAGAACAGATACTGAGCATAGCTAACACCCAGTTCGTTGCCCAAATAGCTGATCTGGAAGAACAGATCAAAGGGAAAGACAGTGAGATTCACTCACTAAACTCCAAGGTCAAAGATCTTGTCAACAGAAACAACGTAACTGAAGAAAAGATAAAGAAAGGCAAAGAAATGATCTACAAAAGTGATGAACGTGTCAAGCGGTTAATCAATCTGCAGCAAAAAGGCACATCTGGATTAGGATATCCAGGTCACTCAAAAAAATCTTCTAGTACCATAAACTTTGTACCAGAGAGGAAACAAATACCAGATCAAGTAAAAAACTTGAAAAATAAGAAAGGTCATCCTCAAAAGATGATCATGAAAGAGACGGTGAACAGGCAGTACCATCAAACAAAGGGACAACCAGCCCATTACACAGAAATAGATCATGTTCATAAAAAAATGTCAACAGGACATTACCCAACAAAAATGTCAACAGGACATTACCCATTAAGAAGGAATTGAAGAAAGATGGAATAGAGAGATATCATCCATCTATATTCCATTCTCTGTCTAAAGTTGATAATGATGGGAACATCATTACCTGTTATATTTTTGTTCCTAACCCAAAAATGTTCTGGATTCAAAAGGGAACATTTGCTAATAACCAAGCACTCAAACGTTGAAGGGTAGCTAAGTGAAATTAATTGCAGGATCAGAAGACTGCAAGAAGAAACAAGATAGCAAAAGGAGCGATCTGGATCATAGATAGTGGCTGTTCAAAGCACATGACATGTGACAAGAACCTACTATCAGATTACATAGAGAAACCAGGACCTCGGGTCACTTTTGGATGTAATTCAAAAGGATATACCAGAGGATATGGAAATATAAAAGTTGGGAAAACCACCATCACAAATGTATCATATGTTGAGGGTCTTAGTCACAATCTATTTTCTGTAAGTCAATTCTGTGCTAACGGTAACCAGATCGTTTTCGATACTAATAACTGTTTTGTGAAGAACAAGGAAGGAGATGAGATCCTCCTTACCGGAAGATTGCAGGATAGACTATATATTGTCCAGTGGACAAACCAGATCGAGACCTGCTTAGTCACTAAGACTGTATCAGAAACCAGCTGGTTATGGCACAAGAGATTAAACCACCTAAATTTCAAGTCAATCAACAAGATTGTCAAAGAAAAGTTAGTGGAAGGACTACTTGACCAAGTATATGATAAAGATCATATAATTGATGCTTGTCAAGCTGGAAAGCAAACCAGATCATCATTTACAAGCAAAACAGCTCACTCAACATCAAGAATACTGGAGCTGTTACATCTTGATCTGTTTGGACCAGTTAAACCACTAAACATAAATGGAAGAAAATACACCATAGTAATCATTGATGACTACTCAAGGTTCACCTGGGTCATCTTTCTGTTAAAGAAGAAAGAGACACTAGTCAAACTACCTGATTTCCTACACAAGATCACCAAACAAAAGGAAGTAAGTGTAGCTACTATCAGAACAGATCGAGGAACAAAATTTCTAAACCAGAAGATTGAAGCATACTGCAACAAGATGGGGATCACTCATCAAACCTCGGCTTCCAGAACACCTCAACAAAATGGAGTTCTTGAGAGGAGAAACAGATCACTCAAAGAAGCAGCCCGTACTATGCTAAATGCTACTAAACTACCAAAAAAATTTTGGGCAGAAGCTATCTACATAGCCTGTTATACTCAGAACAGATCATCAATTACACTCAGACATGGAAAGACTCCATATGAGATCTGGAACAAAAGAAAGCCTAAGATCTCTTACTTTTGCACTTTTGGTTGTTTGTGTTACATACACAATAATGGGAAATCTCAATTGAGGACTTTTGATAGCAAAACTGACCCTGGAATATTCTTAGGATATTCTGATGTCAGCAAAGCATATTGAGTCTACAATAAGAACTCTCACATTGTAGAGGTAACACCTCATGTTGTTTTGGACGAGTCTATTGTTGAGTACAAGTCACCTGTTAATAAACAGACAGAGAACCAGATAACTACAAGAAAGATGAATGAACTACTACTAGAAGACATTCTTATCTGGAATCCAAAAAGTGATGATGAAGATACCTACACTCCCACAATTGCTGAAGAAGTTATTCAGCAAGGGGGAACAATTCAACATAATCTGGATGAAAACAGATCATCAACAGAAAGCAATGAAACAGTTATTGCAGTTGATGATCAATCTAGAAATCTAAATCCAGAAGAAAGAACAGAAGAGAATCCATTTCAAGCTTCATCAATAGTTCACACTGAATTTGAGGAACCAACAGATCAACCTGATCCTGAGATATCTGATGAAGAGATGACTAGGAGAAGAAGATGGATACAAGATCATCCACCAGAACAGATTGTTAGGAACTCAACAGATCGTGTGAAAACAAGAAGAATGTATGGAGAAAGTGCCTTGTTGAGCTGCTATCTCTCTCGCATTGAACCATCTGATGCTCATGAAGCATTACAAGATGCAGACTGGATAACAGCAATGCAAGAAGAACTCAATGAGTTCAAAAGAAATGAAGTCTGGTATCTCGTGGATAGACCCAAACACCAAGGAGTGATAGGTTTAAAATGGGTATTCAAAAATAAACGAGATGAGAAGGGTGAAGTAGTCAGAAACAAAGCCAGATTAGTAGCTAAAGGCTATAATCAACAAGAAGGCATTGATTTTGATGAAACATTTGCACCTGTGGCCAGATTAGAAACAATTAAGCTATTCTTAGCATATGCTGCACACAAAAGGTTTAAGGTATACCAGATGGATGTCAAAAGTGCCTTCCTAAATGGTATCCTTGAAGAAGAAGTCTATGTGGAACAGCCACCTGGATTTGAAGAAGCAGACCCAAACCAGAAAGTATACAGATTGACAAAAGCAGTCTATGGTCTTAAACAAGCTCCTAGAGCTTGGTATGAGACATTATCAACATTTCTACTAGAATCTGGATTTAGAAGAGGATCTGTTGACAAGACTTTATTCATCATCAAAGTCAAGGAAAATATCCTCTTAGTACAGATCTATGTAGATGATATCATATTTGGATCTCAATCCACCTATTTATGTGACAAATTTGCTGAACTTATGAAAAATAAGTATCAAATGTCCATGATGGGCGAGATGAGTTTCTTTCTAGGTTTGCAGGTCAAGCAGCTACCAGATGGAATTTTCATAAATCAAGCCAAATACATCAACGATCTGCTAACTAAATTCGGGCTTAGAGATAGCAAACCAGCTAAAATCCCAATGCAGACCAGCGGGAAAATTGATCCTGATCCAGAGGGAAAACCTGCTAATATTACTCAATACAGAGGGATCATAGGATCACTACTCGACCTAACTGCCAGTCGACCTGACATCACATTTGCAGTAGGAGTATGTGCAAGATATCAAGCGAACCCTAAAGAGTCTCACATGGAAGCAGCTAAGGAGATATTAAGATATCTTAAAGGAACAACTCACATTGGATTATGGTATCCATGTGAAGACAATTTTGAGCTAACTGGATACACAGATTCAGATTATGCTGGATGTAGGCTGGATAGAAAGTCAACATCTGGTACATGTCAATTTCTAGGAAATAAACTGATCTCTTGGTTCTCAAAGAAACAGACATCTGTTGCCACATCAACCACAGAGGTAGAATATATGGCAGCTGGAAGTTGTTGTGCACAAATATTATGGTTAAGACAACAACTCAAAGACTATGAGATCGATGTCAAGGAGATACCCATTTTCTGTGATAGCTCAAGTGCTATAGCAATCACACAGAATCCAGTTTTGCATACCAGATGCAAACATGTAGATGTGAGACATCATTTTATAAGAGATCATGTTGAAAGAAAACATGTACAGATCGAGAAGATACACATTGAAGTACAGAGAGCTGACATCCTTACCAAAGCATTACTAGAAGAAAGATTTAAGATGTTTTGTGGTAAATTAGGATTATTAAATTTGGAAGAAAGGACCAGATAGTCTTAGAATAGATCATGTAAAATTCCAACTAGGAATTGACACCAGATCTCTAAGTACATGTTAATAGTCAAACAGATTAATCAAATTCCAACTGGGAATTAGTAAAAGGTCATCACACTAGATTGATATCCAAATTGGAAAGTGACATGAACAGATCGTTAGTACTAACAACAGTTCGTTAATAGGGAGATCGATTTGGACCAAATTACTAGATGCCACGTGGATATTAATTAAAATCATTTAATAATATTCCCATTACTTGGTCAAGGGGGAAAGTCAAAAAGATACGACGATTAATTTTATGGTCTATGTATCTAAATTCTGACATAATATACCAAATCTTTTATTTTTGATGATTAAGTACAGTGTTTGGGAAACGTGATCGAGGAGAAAAATTACCAAAATCAAGAAAAAGGAAGAAAAGTGACGGCTACAACAAACAACGCGCCACACTACAACCATAGGATCAAGCGCGTGTATCAAACGCGAGAAAAGAAGATGATTGACTCTTAGTCTATAATCTGGAGAGACGGGAAAAGGTGAAAAAGGGAAGAAAATCAATTAAAATATTACTCTTTCTTATAGCTTATCTACCTATATATATATTTTGATAAGGCGGTTCATCTATCACATACATACACTGTTCTTCTTCCTTAAACACTTAGCAAAATTTTTTTCTCCCTACCAAACTCTCTCATTCTTCGTAAACCTCTCTGTTTTTACCGAAATGGCACCCAAATCTTCACAATTTCTTGAGCAAGTGAACTTCTTGAAACCATATATTCATCAAGATCTCTTCGCAGTACTTGATACCTTCGGTTTTCATAAACTGGACAAGGCATTCGACCTTGTTAGACGCTGCAAAGGTTCAATATTTATGAGATGTTTCTTATTTTTTTTAACTGCTCTATATCTTGAAAGTTCTGAAATTTCTCAAACTCGTATTGAAAATCCTTTTACCTATCTGCATGTATATGTTCACTTGTACTGTGGTATAAAACGTTATATTCTGTCAACTGCTATTAGGCACTTATACTTCATTGATGGAAGGATAGTGCTCACATCTATTGTCTTGATTTCTTTGTAGGATTTCACAATATAATCACCACACATCCTGTCCACTTCTTACCCAAAGAAGTTGCTGCATTTTATCTCTCGTGGCAGGGAGAGAAGGGTGGAAACGAAGCAACCATCAGGGTTAGCAAAGGGAATACCATCAGTAACACCACATACAACGTACTAAACATTATTGACAATGTTTACAAATTGAAAGATGAAGGTCTCAATCTGGGAGACATAAGCGAAGAGCAGCTTCAGGAGGCTGTGGAGATGGTAATGGTGGTGCCCATTCGCTATTTGAACAAGATGTTCAACTGCGCCCTACTCGCACCCGAATTCAAGATAGTCTTTGAATTCGTCCAGAGAATCTTCTTGAACCACAATGGTTCATACGACCAGGTCACTCCCGAGAAGTTCAAGATTCTGGCTGCCGTTGTGCTTAACCTACCGGTTAACTGGAGCAGGATACTGTTTGATCTCTTAGCCAAGGAGGCCAAGATGATTACCTTTGTAAAAGGAGGCAACCCTGGGATCGAGGTGAAGAGGAGCAGCTTAAGGCACTCCACCAAAATAAGCTACATGCTGGAATCCTTCTTTGCACAACACAAGTGGGATACAATAGTAGAGTTCAATACCAGACTGCACTTTCCGAAGGACCAGCACCAGATTGAAATGTCTATGGGCATTTCGGCTAACTTGATTGCAAGGGTGTCTGACCCTGTTTTTGCAAATGCGTTGATAGAGATGGGTAGTTCTAACCCCATCTGGATTCCACCATCTGCCCTAGCTGAGAAGTCTACAAAATCACGAGTTACAAAAGAGAAACAAGCTGAACAAACCCCTACCAAGCGAGTTACAAGAAGGGCGAGCTCAGTTGATACTGACGCCTCCACAGCAGCCCAGCCACCCAAACCTAAAAGACGTAGACTTCAAAAACTAGTGGAAGAAGTCCAGGTCGAAGAACTTGCTATTACTGAACCAACTATCCCTCAACAGGAGGATGAGGAGGAAGAGATTCTGGTCGGAGGACCACCAGAGGACACGGTTCCAATCTCATCCTTGGACCCAGGCCAGGTCAAAGATTTTTCACCCGCTCACACTGCCAGTCCATCATCTGCAGAACACCAAGAGCAGATCGATGAGGAGGTCGAAGGAGACGAAGAATCTACTGATGAGGATGAGGAGAAAAAGAAAGCAAAAACTGTAGTGAAGATGCTCGAAACTGAAGCCGATCACTCTGTACTTAGGACATTTCCTGGGATACAGCTCACTCCAGAAACCTACGAAGCAGCCAAACGCCTCAAATTCCTTCTGCTCATCAAGGACAAAGAATTCTATGTCCTTGATGCTCTACTCAGAACCAGATCAATTCATGACCTCAAGGCAGAAGAAGCCACCTTGCTCAACATCTTTACTACCTCCTCTATTGCAGAGTTGAGGGACACTTATAGGCCAGACATTCTGGCAATGGCAAAGTTTGAGGCCAAGGAACTCCAGATCAACCTCAAACCAATATATGAAAAAGCAGACATGCTGGATTTTTATGACAGTGTTGATGAGAAAATAGTCGAAGAAGTTGAAGTTGAAACAGAACCCACTGAAGCTCACCAACAGGGTGCAGCTACACAAGAACCAGAACCAGATCAGCACATGGCTGATGCTGGAGAGCAGACTGTGGAGACCACAGCACAGGCTGAGGGGGAACAAGCCAAGAAAATCAAGACTCCAATTACAGTGGTCAGCTACCCACAAGAGGAACATGAACCAGCTGGACAGAGGGTGGGAGGGAAGCTTACTGATGACATCTATACCCCCGCTGTCGCAGCCACAATGAATGAATTTGTGGAGATGACTAATTTGGAGGACATATTGATGACCCAGCATCAATCACTGTCAAATGCTCAAGTAAGGGATCTCATCTCTCACAAAGTTGATAAGTTCATGTATGGAACGCTCTCTACAATCCAAGATCAGGCCACTCGCATTCTCACTGAGTTCAACAACCATCTGAAATCGCACGTTGACCAGGTTGACTCAGATTTGAGAAGAGTGTGCAGACTGAAGTTAGAAGAACTGAGCAAAAAGATGGATGACGATCGATCTGCTGCAGAGGAAAGGAAGGCACAGATTGATCAGACTCTATTCACAATGGAGCTCAAAGTCAAGGAGATGTATAAAATTGTGACTGATTTTGCACAAAAAGAAAAAGACATGGTTCATGCCATTGTCAAAGAACAAACTGATGGAATAGCTGCTGATATGATTAAAGAGGCCAATGCAGAAACAAGAGCCATGTTCCGAAAGTTTGAAACAGATGGCAAAAATTTTGTGGAAAGGAAGATGAGCGAGCTGCGTTATCCAACCAAGACCATGAATGAGTCATTTTTTGATGAAGTTGGGATTATCAAAGAAGATCAAGAAGGCTACAAAGCTGATCTGCTTAAAGCCCAGTCATCCCTACAAAAGCAGATTGACGATTCTAATCTCAACATCACTTCACTACTTACGCAAAAGGTCGATTCAGACTAGGAAATAAAAGAGATGAAAGAAGAGATCACCTCCCTAAGGGCACTCATCAATATGTATGTTGATGATGTCGAAAAGGGGGAAGGATCCAGGAAGGGGAAGAAGACAATGGTTGTGAAGGGGAAGTTGCAATCTGTTGCCACGGAGGAAAGGACAGAGGCTCAACAGGCGCAACAGATTGCACCAGATCGAACAACTCCACCATCTGCTCCATCTGCTCAAATTCACAAGACATCATCTTCAAGTAGATCGAGCCACTCCCAACCAATAAAGAGAAAGAAAAGATCTGGATCTGGCTGGCTCTCATCTGCTCCCATAAAGACAAACAAAACTAAAGAAGGAGAGACCATCTGGGTCCTAGATCACTTGAAGAATGGATGGGAAGGTTTGAAATATGGCTTCATAATGTGCCGGTACTTCATCAGAGAACCTGTATACTGCGAGGGCACACCCAATGAGGCATTCAATTTATATTTAAACATGAATGATGCCAAGGATTTGGTGGAAGCTATAAGAGAAGCAGCAGCAAGAGCTCAAGTCACCATCACTGCACCAGAAAAGGAATTCAGAGAATGTCCAGAGATTCCTGGCACCAAGCTACCAGATAAGACCTATCTGCTCACCTTCATAAACCAGCTTGTAGAAAACAGAGGCTACAAAATTGATGCTGAGGACCCAGACTACATAAGGGCGAGAGAAGGAGTCTATGAGAGTGTGCAACTGATCTCAGATGAAACACGAGCAAAAATGAAGAAACAACAAGAAGAGAGGAGGAAGAGCATATAGTTATATTTTTTTCATATCTTTTACTATCTGTAATTCCAACATTTCTGATGATCTCTTAAACTTGCTTTGCTTTCTATCTATGAGATCTCTTGAGTTTCTGATGACAACTTCCTATTGTCCAGAACACACATAAATTGCTTTAATCGTTATAAACCTAATGACAAATACACAATCAATCTGGCTATCAAACCAGATCACCCATAGTGTATTATTAGGATGTATTTGTAAAGTGTGGTTTCGACATCATCAAAAAGGGGGAAATTGTTGGAAACCCTATAGTATTTTAGTTTTGATGATGATCTCTCGAAACACACTTAGTCTTTTTAGAGTTAAACTGTTCTACGTATAAACAGATCACTACATATAAAGTAAATTCTGTTAGAGAACAGATTAGGAGATGACTTAACATGTAAAGGAATTATTCCTATAGAAGTCATTTCTATAAATAGTATAGGATGAAGGCCTAGATTTCATGCCAAAAAGAAATCGATCTGCTGTAACAGACAGCGACCAGATCACTAACCAAATCGATGCTCACAACTGAAGACCAGATCGATAGAGTCATCAAAACACTAGATGACATCATTCTACACATCATATCATCTTGCCACGTCAAAATTGAAGCCCATCCAACAGGGATTGGGAAGAGAATCTTCGATTGACACAAAGAAGGAAAGAAGCCGTTAGCAGTGTGTCTTCCATACTTAGAAGATTGAGTCAACGTTTTCTACAAGGCAAGAACAGATATGATGGATATCATTTATTGGCAATCTACAATTAATCTCACGCCAATCAACAACGGCTAGAATTTTCAATTGAATGCCTATATATATTTGAAGTTCAAAATCTGGAGATACAGAAGAATATACGTGCGCTACATCAACAATCTGATTCTCAAGCAATCAATCTGTGATCCAGACTAAGAGCTTCAAACAAATCTGTGATTCTACATCACACCAACCCAACCTCGATTCAAGTCTGTCTTATCGAGAGAAAAGAGATCACCCTGCTAGCTAGTAGTTTTCTAGTGGTAACGTAGAGGTAATCTGTTGTAAAGGGACACGACCCTTATTTCGTGCATAAGTATCTCTCTAGCTTTGATTGATACTTGTGACTCGTTCTCCACGAGTATAAAGAAGCAGAGTATCCTAGTATTGGATAATCTGGTCTAGTTTTGACCAGATCGTGGACGTAGGGATTTCCCGAACCACGTTAAACAACTGTGTTCTTTATATTTCAGCATATTTACTTTCAGTTGTTTATTATTCTAACCCTCTGCACTATCATATAATCTGCATCCCAATCAATCTGCTTAACGATCTGATTAACTCTTAAGGTTTTCTTAATAAGGGAACTCATTAAATCCACCATATTTCCGCACACACAATACTTAGAAAATAATCAAGATCACTCTTATTATTGTCTAAGTGTTTACACTAAGAGAGCAATCTGTTTGGACTAATCTTACATCGATCTGTTGATCAATCTAGTTAGTCATCTGCCGAGCGATTTCTCATTTAAGAATAGCTTGAACTCTCTCATAAATAACCAAGTAAACTGAGAAAGTTTGTATTTGGTGTATTC
>JAPKLX010001315.1:11614-22894 GCA_026898415.1 Leonotis leonurus
GGGACCAACAAGTGGTATCAGAGCAGTGGTTCAAACGACCATTGTGTCTATTTCACAGGGATAAAATATGAGTGGTCAACTTGAATAGATCTTAGAAAGCCCATTTTCATTCACGTGCATACCATCTGCTATGGAATCATCTGTTTTTAGGGCTTGTGAAGAATTCTCCATCCAAGGATATAGAAAATGGAGCTTCAGAATCAAAATGGCACTCAAAGCCCATCACTATCTAATGTGGAAAGTTATTGAAGATGGTCCACTACAGATCACTGAAGAAGTGACAGTAACTACCTCAACTGGAGTAACAACACAGATAGCTCCCAAAGATCCAAGAAATTACACTGCAGAAGAGCGTCGCAAATCCAATCTGGATGACTTTGCTAAAGGGATCATATCCAGCACAGTCAAAGAGGTACATCTGGCCAAAATCCAAGATCTGGATACTGCCAAAGAGATGTGGGAAGCCCTAAGAGACTTGTGTCTAGGATCTGAAGTCATGATTGAGAACAAGTTGTCCCTTGCCTGTAATAAATATGATGAATTCAAGATGAAACCAGGCAAGACCATAGAGCAAATGAAGATGAGATTCACTGCAATTCTCCTTGAGATATCAGCGTTCAATAAGAACAAGTATACTCAAAGAGAGAAGAATATGAAAGTACTCAGAGCACTTCCACCTAGCTGGGAGATATATGCTGCAATGCAACCTCTTCTTGCAGATTTCAATGAATTGTCTACAGAAGCACTATTTGATCATCTTGAAGGTCATGAATGTGACATTCAAAGAATTCGAGGACCAAATCATCTGTCCAAAAAGGCAGAAAGCAGCTCGAAGAAGGACAAAGAAGTAGCCTTCAAAGCGAAGAGCAAATCAGATGAACTTTCTGAATCTTCTATACCAGATGAAGAAAAAGGCTATGACAAGCTGCTAAAAGAGTTTGCAATGATCGCCAAATGCATGAACAAAATGGAGGTTAGATCGACAAAATATAGACGCTTTTACAGAGATAACAAGAAAAACTTCTACAAGAAATGTGACAATCATCGATCTGATAACAAGGATGAATCAATACAGCAGACAGGTAAAACCTCAAAAACTTCTAACTCAGCAGATTACACCTGCTTTGGTTGTGGCAGAACATGTCACTTCAAAACAGATTGTCCTGATCTGTCCAAAAGCCAAAGAGAAGAACTGAGAGCAAAAAGAGATCGAAAACTCAAATATGAGCGAAAGGCCATGCTACCTGAACAAGATTCAAGCAGCTCGAGTCATTTTTCAGATAGCTCATCAAAGAATGATGAAGCATTCTTTGCTAATGACGAAGAAGGCTGGGATGAATGCTATATAGGACTAGACAACGGTCTGGATGAAGTTGAGGTAAACTCTTGCAATTCAAACTCTTCAAATGATAATGATCTGGAACAGGAAATAGAAGATCAATCAGATTACTCATGGGAAGAAGTCAATGAGATGTTCAAAAGTTATTTGAGCATCAAAAGATTATTTAGAGAAGTTGTAGAAGAAAACGACAGGCTGAAGAAATCAGAACAGATACTGAGCATAGCTAACACCCAGTTCGTTGCCCAAATAGCTGATCTGGAAGAACAGATCAAAGGGAAAGACAGTGAGATTCACTCACTAAACTCCAAGGTCAAAGATCTTGTCAACAGAAACAACGTAACTGAAGAAAAGATAAAGAAAGGCAAAGAAATGATCTACAAAAGTGATGAACGTGTCAAGCGGTTAATCAATCTGCAGCAAAAAGGCACATCTGGATTAGGATATCCAGGTCACTCAAAAAAATCTTCTAGTACCATAAACTTTGTACCAGAGAGGAAACAAATACCAGATCAAGTAAAAAACTTGAAAAATAAGAAAGGTCATCCTCAAAAGATGATCATGAAAGAGACGGTGAACAGGCAGTACCATCAAACAAAGGGACAACCAGCCCATTACACAGAAATAGATCATGTTCATAAAAAAATGTCAACAGGACATTACCCAACAAAAATGTCAACAGGACATTACCCATTAAGAAGGAATTGAAGAAAGATGGAATAGAGAGATATCATCCATCTATATTCCATTCTCTGTCTAAAGTTGATAATGATGGGAACATCATTACCTGTTATATTTTTGTTCCTAACCCAAAAATGTTCTGGATTCAAAAGGGAACATTTGCTAATAACCAAGCACTCAAACGTTGAAGGGTAGCTAAGTGAAATTAATTGCAGGATCAGAAGACTGCAAGAAGAAACAAGATAGCAAAAGGAGCGATCTGGATCATAGATAGTGGCTGTTCAAAGCACATGACATGTGACAAGAACCTACTATCAGATTACATAGAGAAACCAGGACCTCGGGTCACTTTTGGATGTAATTCAAAAGGATATACCAGAGGATATGGAAATATAAAAGTTGGGAAAACCACCATCACAAATGTATCATATGTTGAGGGTCTTAGTCACAATCTATTTTCTGTAAGTCAATTCTGTGCTAACGGTAACCAGATCGTTTTCGATACTAATAACTGTTTTGTGAAGAACAAGGAAGGAGATGAGATCCTCCTTACCGGAAGATTGCAGGATAGACTATATATTGTCCAGTGGACAAACCAGATCGAGACCTGCTTAGTCACTAAGACTGTATCAGAAACCAGCTGGTTATGGCACAAGAGATTAAACCACCTAAATTTCAAGTCAATCAACAAGATTGTCAAAGAAAAGTTAGTGGAAGGACTACTTGACCAAGTATATGATAAAGATCATATAATTGATGCTTGTCAAGCTGGAAAGCAAACCAGATCATCATTTACAAGCAAAACAGCTCACTCAACATCAAGAATACTGGAGCTGTTACATCTTGATCTGTTTGGACCAGTTAAACCACTAAACATAAATGGAAGAAAATACACCATAGTAATCATTGATGACTACTCAAGGTTCACCTGGGTCATCTTTCTGTTAAAGAAGAAAGAGACACTAGTCAAACTACCTGATTTCCTACACAAGATCACCAAACAAAAGGAAGTAAGTGTAGCTACTATCAGAACAGATCGAGGAACAAAATTTCTAAACCAGAAGATTGAAGCATACTGCAACAAGATGGGGATCACTCATCAAACCTCGGCTTCCAGAACACCTCAACAAAATGGAGTTCTTGAGAGGAGAAACAGATCACTCAAAGAAGCAGCCCGTACTATGCTAAATGCTACTAAACTACCAAAAAAATTTTGGGCAGAAGCTATCTACATAGCCTGTTATACTCAGAACAGATCATCAATTACACTCAGACATGGAAAGACTCCATATGAGATCTGGAACAAAAGAAAGCCTAAGATCTCTTACTTTTGCACTTTTGGTTGTTTGTGTTACATACACAATAATGGGAAATCTCAATTGAGGACTTTTGATAGCAAAACTGACCCTGGAATATTCTTAGGATATTCTGATGTCAGCAAAGCATATTGAGTCTACAATAAGAACTCTCACATTGTAGAGGTAACACCTCATGTTGTTTTGGACGAGTCTATTGTTGAGTACAAGTCACCTGTTAATAAACAGACAGAGAACCAGATAACTACAAGAAAGATGAATGAACTACTACTAGAAGACATTCTTATCTGGAATCCAAAAAGTGATGATGAAGATACCTACACTCCCACAATTGCTGAAGAAGTTATTCAGCAAGGGGGAACAATTCAACATAATCTGGATGAAAACAGATCATCAACAGAAAGCAATGAAACAGTTATTGCAGTTGATGATCAATCTAGAAATCTAAATCCAGAAGAAAGAACAGAAGAGAATCCATTTCAAGCTTCATCAATAGTTCACACTGAATTTGAGGAACCAACAGATCAACCTGATCCTGAGATATCTGATGAAGAGATGACTAGGAGAAGAAGATGGATACAAGATCATCCACCAGAACAGATTGTTAGGAACTCAACAGATCGTGTGAAAACAAGAAGAATGTATGGAGAAAGTGCCTTGTTGAGCTGCTATCTCTCTCGCATTGAACCATCTGATGCTCATGAAGCATTACAAGATGCAGACTGGATAACAGCAATGCAAGAAGAACTCAATGAGTTCAAAAGAAATGAAGTCTGGTATCTCGTGGATAGACCCAAACACCAAGGAGTGATAGGTTTAAAATGGGTATTCAAAAATAAACGAGATGAGAAGGGTGAAGTAGTCAGAAACAAAGCCAGATTAGTAGCTAAAGGCTATAATCAACAAGAAGGCATTGATTTTGATGAAACATTTGCACCTGTGGCCAGATTAGAAACAATTAAGCTATTCTTAGCATATGCTGCACACAAAAGGTTTAAGGTATACCAGATGGATGTCAAAAGTGCCTTCCTAAATGGTATCCTTGAAGAAGAAGTCTATGTGGAACAGCCACCTGGATTTGAAGAAGCAGACCCAAACCAGAAAGTATACAGATTGACAAAAGCAGTCTATGGTCTTAAACAAGCTCCTAGAGCTTGGTATGAGACATTATCAACATTTCTACTAGAATCTGGATTTAGAAGAGGATCTGTTGACAAGACTTTATTCATCATCAAAGTCAAGGAAAATATCCTCTTAGTACAGATCTATGTAGATGATATCATATTTGGATCTCAATCCACCTATTTATGTGACAAATTTGCTGAACTTATGAAAAATAAGTATCAAATGTCCATGATGGGCGAGATGAGTTTCTTTCTAGGTTTGCAGGTCAAGCAGCTACCAGATGGAATTTTCATAAATCAAGCCAAATACATCAACGATCTGCTAACTAAATTCGGGCTTAGAGATAGCAAACCAGCTAAAATCCCAATGCAGACCAGCGGGAAAATTGATCCTGATCCAGAGGGAAAACCTGCTAATATTACTCAATACAGAGGGATCATAGGATCACTACTCGACCTAACTGCCAGTCGACCTGACATCACATTTGCAGTAGGAGTATGTGCAAGATATCAAGCGAACCCTAAAGAGTCTCACATGGAAGCAGCTAAGGAGATATTAAGATATCTTAAAGGAACAACTCACATTGGATTATGGTATCCATGTGAAGACAATTTTGAGCTAACTGGATACACAGATTCAGATTATGCTGGATGTAGGCTGGATAGAAAGTCAACATCTGGTACATGTCAATTTCTAGGAAATAAACTGATCTCTTGGTTCTCAAAGAAACAGACATCTGTTGCCACATCAACCACAGAGGTAGAATATATGGCAGCTGGAAGTTGTTGTGCACAAATATTATGGTTAAGACAACAACTCAAAGACTATGAGATCGATGTCAAGGAGATACCCATTTTCTGTGATAGCTCAAGTGCTATAGCAATCACACAGAATCCAGTTTTGCATACCAGATGCAAACATGTAGATGTGAGACATCATTTTATAAGAGATCATGTTGAAAGAAAACATGTACAGATCGAGAAGATACACATTGAAGTACAGAGAGCTGACATCCTTACCAAAGCATTACTAGAAGAAAGATTTAAGATGTTTTGTGGTAAATTAGGATTATTAAATTTGGAAGAAAGGACCAGATAGTCTTAGAATAGATCATGTAAAATTCCAACTAGGAATTGACACCAGATCTCTAAGTACATGTTAATAGTCAAACAGATTAATCAAATTCCAACTGGGAATTAGTAAAAGGTCATCACACTAGATTGATATCCAAATTGGAAAGTGACATGAACAGATCGTTAGTACTAACAACAGTTCGTTAATAGGGAGATCGATTTGGACCAAATTACTAGATGCCACGTGGATATTAATTAAAATCATTTAATAATATTCCCATTACTTGGTCAAGGGGGAAAGTCAAAAAGATACGACGATTAATTTTATGGTCTATGTATCTAAATTCTGACATAATATACCAAATCTTTTATTTTTGATGATTAAGTACAGTGTTTGGGAAACGTGATCGAGGAGAAAAATTACCAAAATCAAGAAAAAGGAAGAAAAGTGACGGCTACAACAAACAACGCGCCACACTACAACCATAGGATCAAGCGCGTGTATCAAACGCGAGAAAAGAAGATGATTGACTCTTAGTCTATAATCTGGAGAGACGGGAAAAGGTGAAAAAGGGAAGAAAATCAATTAAAATATTACTCTTTCTTATAGCTTATCTACCTATATATATATTTTGATAAGGCGGTTCATCTATCACATACATACACTGTTCTTCTTCCTTAAACACTTAGCAAAATTTTTTTCTCCCTACCAAACTCTCTCATTCTTCGTAAACCTCTCTGTTTTTACCGAAATGGCACCCAAATCTTCACAATTTCTTGAGCAAGTGAACTTCTTGAAACCATATATTCATCAAGATCTCTTCGCAGTACTTGATACCTTCGGTTTTCATAAACTGGACAAGGCATTCGACCTTGTTAGACGCTGCAAAGGTTCAATATTTATGAGATGTTTCTTATTTTTTTTAACTGCTCTATATCTTGAAAGTTCTGAAATTTCTCAAACTCGTATTGAAAATCCTTTTACCTATCTGCATGTATATGTTCACTTGTACTGTGGTATAAAACGTTATATTCTGTCAACTGCTATTAGGCACTTATACTTCATTGATGGAAGGATAGTGCTCACATCTATTGTCTTGATTTCTTTGTAGGATTTCACAATATAATCACCACACATCCTGTCCACTTCTTACCCAAAGAAGTTGCTGCATTTTATCTCTCGTGGCAGGGAGAGAAGGGTGGAAACGAAGCAACCATCAGGGTTAGCAAAGGGAATACCATCAGTAACACCACATACAACGTACTAAACATTATTGACAATGTTTACAAATTGAAAGATGAAGGTCTCAATCTGGGAGACATAAGCGAAGAGCAGCTTCAGGAGGCTGTGGAGATGGTAATGGTGGTGCCCATTCGCTATTTGAACAAGATGTTCAACTGCGCCCTACTCGCACCCGAATTCAAGATAGTCTTTGAATTCGTCCAGAGAATCTTCTTGAACCACAATGGTTCATACGACCAGGTCACTCCCGAGAAGTTCAAGATTCTGGCTGCCGTTGTGCTTAACCTACCGGTTAACTGGAGCAGGATACTGTTTGATCTCTTAGCCAAGGAGGCCAAGATGATTACCTTTGTAAAAGGAGGCAACCCTGGGATCGAGGTGAAGAGGAGCAGCTTAAGGCACTCCACCAAAATAAGCTACATGCTGGAATCCTTCTTTGCACAACACAAGTGGGATACAATAGTAGAGTTCAATACCAGACTGCACTTTCCGAAGGACCAGCACCAGATTGAAATGTCTATGGGCATTTCGGCTAACTTGATTGCAAGGGTGTCTGACCCTGTTTTTGCAAATGCGTTGATAGAGATGGGTAGTTCTAACCCCATCTGGATTCCACCATCTGCCCTAGCTGAGAAGTCTACAAAATCACGAGTTACAAAAGAGAAACAAGCTGAACAAACCCCTACCAAGCGAGTTACAAGAAGGGCGAGCTCAGTTGATACTGACGCCTCCACAGCAGCCCAGCCACCCAAACCTAAAAGACGTAGACTTCAAAAACTAGTGGAAGAAGTCCAGGTCGAAGAACTTGCTATTACTGAACCAACTATCCCTCAACAGGAGGATGAGGAGGAAGAGATTCTGGTCGGAGGACCACCAGAGGACACGGTTCCAATCTCATCCTTGGACCCAGGCCAGGTCAAAGATTTTTCACCCGCTCACACTGCCAGTCCATCATCTGCAGAACACCAAGAGCAGATCGATGAGGAGGTCGAAGGAGACGAAGAATCTACTGATGAGGATGAGGAGAAAAAGAAAGCAAAAACTGTAGTGAAGATGCTCGAAACTGAAGCCGATCACTCTGTACTTAGGACATTTCCTGGGATACAGCTCACTCCAGAAACCTACGAAGCAGCCAAACGCCTCAAATTCCTTCTGCTCATCAAGGACAAAGAATTCTATGTCCTTGATGCTCTACTCAGAACCAGATCAATTCATGACCTCAAGGCAGAAGAAGCCACCTTGCTCAACATCTTTACTACCTCCTCTATTGCAGAGTTGAGGGACACTTATAGGCCAGACATTCTGGCAATGGCAAAGTTTGAGGCCAAGGAACTCCAGATCAACCTCAAACCAATATATGAAAAAGCAGACATGCTGGATTTTTATGACAGTGTTGATGAGAAAATAGTCGAAGAAGTTGAAGTTGAAACAGAACCCACTGAAGCTCACCAACAGGGTGCAGCTACACAAGAACCAGAACCAGATCAGCACATGGCTGATGCTGGAGAGCAGACTGTGGAGACCACAGCACAGGCTGAGGGGGAACAAGCCAAGAAAATCAAGACTCCAATTACAGTGGTCAGCTACCCACAAGAGGAACATGAACCAGCTGGACAGAGGGTGGGAGGGAAGCTTACTGATGACATCTATACCCCCGCTGTCGCAGCCACAATGAATGAATTTGTGGAGATGACTAATTTGGAGGACATATTGATGACCCAGCATCAATCACTGTCAAATGCTCAAGTAAGGGATCTCATCTCTCACAAAGTTGATAAGTTCATGTATGGAACGCTCTCTACAATCCAAGATCAGGCCACTCGCATTCTCACTGAGTTCAACAACCATCTGAAATCGCACGTTGACCAGGTTGACTCAGATTTGAGAAGAGTGTGCAGACTGAAGTTAGAAGAACTGAGCAAAAAGATGGATGACGATCGATCTGCTGCAGAGGAAAGGAAGGCACAGATTGATCAGACTCTATTCACAATGGAGCTCAAAGTCAAGGAGATGTATAAAATTGTGACTGATTTTGCACAAAAAGAAAAAGACATGGTTCATGCCATTGTCAAAGAACAAACTGATGGAATAGCTGCTGATATGATTAAAGAGGCCAATGCAGAAACAAGAGCCATGTTCCGAAAGTTTGAAACAGATGGCAAAAATTTTGTGGAAAGGAAGATGAGCGAGCTGCGTTATCCAACCAAGACCATGAATGAGTCATTTTTTGATGAAGTTGGGATTATCAAAGAAGATCAAGAAGGCTACAAAGCTGATCTGCTTAAAGCCCAGTCATCCCTACAAAAGCAGATTGACGATTCTAATCTCAACATCACTTCACTACTTACGCAAAAGGTCGATTCAGACTAGGAAATAAAAGAGATGAAAGAAGAGATCACCTCCCTAAGGGCACTCATCAATATGTATGTTGATGATGTCGAAAAGGGGGAAGGATCCAGGAAGGGGAAGAAGACAATGGTTGTGAAGGGGAAGTTGCAATCTGTTGCCACGGAGGAAAGGACAGAGGCTCAACAGGCGCAACAGATTGCACCAGATCGAACAACTCCACCATCTGCTCCATCTGCTCAAATTCACAAGACATCATCTTCAAGTAGATCGAGCCACTCCCAACCAATAAAGAGAAAGAAAAGATCTGGATCTGGCTGGCTCTCATCTGCTCCCATAAAGACAAACAAAACTAAAGAAGGAGAGACCATCTGGGTCCTAGATCACTTGAAGAATGGATGGGAAGGTTTGAAATATGGCTTCATAATGTGCCGGTACTTCATCAGAGAACCTGTATACTGCGAGGGCACACCCAATGAGGCATTCAATTTATATTTAAACATGAATGATGCCAAGGATTTGGTGGAAGCTATAAGAGAAGCAGCAGCAAGAGCTCAAGTCACCATCACTGCACCAGAAAAGGAATTCAGAGAATGTCCAGAGATTCCTGGCACCAAGCTACCAGATAAGACCTATCTGCTCACCTTCATAAACCAGCTTGTAGAAAACAGAGGCTACAAAATTGATGCTGAGGACCCAGACTACATAAGGGCGAGAGAAGGAGTCTATGAGAGTGTGCAACTGATCTCAGATGAAACACGAGCAAAAATGAAGAAACAACAAGAAGAGAGGAGGAAGAGCATATAGTTATATTTTTTTCATATCTTTTACTATCTGTAATTCCAACATTTCTGATGATCTCTTAAACTTGCTTTGCTTTCTATCTATGAGATCTCTTGAGTTTCTGATGACAACTTCCTATTGTCCAGAACACACATAAATTGCTTTAATCGTTATAAACCTAATGACAAATACACAATCAATCTGGCTATCAAACCAGATCACCCATAGTGTATTATTAGGATGTATTTGTAAAGTGTGGTTTCGACATCATCAAAAAGGGGGAAATTGTTGGAAACCCTATAGTATTTTAGTTTTGATGATGATCTCTCGAAACACACTTAGTCTTTTTAGAGTTAAACTGTTCTACGTATAAACAGATCACTACATATAAAGTAAATTCTGTTAGAGAACAGATTAGGAGATGACTTAACATGTAAAGGAATTATTCCTATAGAAGTCATTTCTATAAATAGTATAGGATGAAGGCCTAGATTTCATGCCAAAAAGAAATCGATCTGCTGTAACAGACAGCGACCAGATCACTAACCAAATCGATGCTCACAACTGAAGACCAGATCGATAGAGTCATCAAAACACTAGATGACATCATTCTACACATCATATCATCTTGCCACGTCAAAATTGAAGCCCATCCAACAGGGATTGGGAAGAGAATCTTCGATTGACACAAAGAAGGAAAGAAGCCGTTAGCAGTGTGTCTTCCATACTTAGAAGATTGAGTCAACGTTTTCTACAAGGCAAGAACAGATATGATGGATATCATTTATTGGCAATCTACAATTAATCTCACGCCAATCAACAACGGCTAGAATTTTCAATTGAATGCCTATATATATTTGAAGTTCAAAATCTGGAGATACAGAAGAATATACGTGCGCTACATCAACAATCTGATTCTCAAGCAATCAATCTGTGATCCAGACTAAGAGCTTCAAACAAATCTGTGATTCTACATCACACCAACCCAACCTCGATTCAAGTCTGTCTTATCGAGAGAAAAGAGATCACCCTGCTAGCTAGTAGTTTTCTAGTGGTAACGTAGAGGTAATCTGTTGTAAAGGGACACGACCCTTATTTCGTGCATAAGTATCTCTCTAGCTTTGATTGATACTTGTGACTCGTTCTCCACGAGTATAAAGAAGCAGAGTATCCTAGTATTGGATAATCTGGTCTAGTTTTGACCAGATCGTGGACGTAGGGATTTCCCGAACCACGTTAAACAACTGTGTTCTTTATATTTCAGCATATTTACTTTCAGTTGTTTATTATTCTAACCCTCTGCACTATCATATAATCTGCATCCCAATCAATCTGCTTAACGATCTGATTAACTCTTAAGGTTTTCTTAATAAG
>JAPKLX010003951.1:0-10473 GCA_026898415.1 Leonotis leonurus
GTATCAGAGCAGTGGTTCAAACTGACCATTGTTTTGTTTCACAAGGTAAATACCTGCGTGGTCTACTTGAATAGATCTAGAAAATCTTTTTATCATCTGCATCCTATCTGTCATTATGGAATCATCTGTTATCAGGGCATGCGAAGAATTCTCCATCCAAGGTTACAGAGAGTGGAGTTTCAGAATCAAGATGTGTCTCAAAGCTCATCACTGCTTGATGTGGAAAGTAATTGAGGAAGGACCTCTAGCCATTACTGAAGAAACTACTCGCATTACTGAGACAGGAGCAGTTAAAGAAACTGTACTAAAAGATCCTAGAAAATACACCTCAGAAGAAAGAAGAGAAGCAAATCTAGATGATTTTGCTAAAGGAGTTATTTCCAGTACTGTAAAAGGAGTCCATCTGGCTAAGATCCAAGATCTTGATACAGCCAAAGAAATGTGGGAAGCCTTGAGAGATCTCAGTCTAGGATCCGAAGCAATGATCGAGAACAAGCTATCCTTAGCATGTAACAAGTTCGATGAATTCAAGATGAAACCTGGAGAAACCATTGAACAAATGAAGAATAGGTTCACTGAAGTGCTACTGGAAGTATCTGCCTTCAAGAAGGATAAGTACACACAGAGAGAGAAGAATCTCAAGATTCTTAGAGCCTTACCACCAAGCTGGGAAATCTATTTAGCTATGCAACCTCTACGTGCTGACTTCAATGATCTGTCTGTAGAAGCACTCTTTGATCATCTGGCTGTCCATGAATGTGATATCAGAAGGATACATGGACCAGATCACTCCTCCAGTAAGAAGAGTGAAAATAGCACCAAGAAGGAGAAAGAGACTGCCTTCAAAGCGAAGTGCAAAACAGATGATTCAACATCATCTGCTGCATCAGAAGGAGGATATGATAAGTTACTGAAAGAATTCTCACTGATTGCTAAGAGAATGGACAAGATGGAAGTCAGATCAAGAAAGTATCGAAGGTTCTACAAAGACAACAAAAGTAGATACCAGAAGAACAAAGAAGCAGAACGATCTGATGACAAAACAGAAAGTAGAGGTAATGGTAAAATCACTAATCCTACTGACTATACTTGCTATGGTTGTGGAAGAACAGGTCACTTCAAAACAGACTGTCCTGACCTATCCAAAAGCCAAAGAGAAGAACTACGAGCTAAGAGGGACAGAAAGCTAAAAGCTCAACGTAAAGCCATGATAGCAGAAGAAGAAGAAGAAGAAGATTCCAGCTCAAGCCATCTATCTGATAGTTCAACAGAAGATGATGAAGCATTCTTTGCCAAAGAAGAAGAAGACTGGGATGAATGCTTTGCAGGACTAGATAACGGTCTAGATGATGTAGAGGATCAGAAA
Organism: Leonotis leonurus; assembly: GCA_026898415.1. NCBI lineage: Eukaryota > Viridiplantae > Streptophyta > Magnoliopsida > Lamiales > Lamiaceae > Leonotis > Leonotis leonurus. The sequence goes on from JAPKLX010003951.1 coordinate 1,367, forward strand.
ACTGCAAGAAGGTACAAGGTAGCAAAAGGAGCAATCTGGATCATAGATAGTGGCTGTTCAAAACACATGACATGTGACAAGAACCTACTATCAGACTACATAGAGAAACCAGGACCTCATGTCACTTTTGGATGTAATTCAAAAGGATATACCAGAGGATATGGAAACATAAAAGTTGGCAAGACCACCATCTCAAATGTTTCATATGTTGAAGGTCTCAGCCACAATCTATTCTCTGTAAGTCAGTTCTCTACCAATGGTAATCAGATTGTTTTCAATGCTAACAATTGTTTGGTGAAGAACAAGGAAGGAGATGAGGTACTCCTTACCGGTATACTGCAGGATAGATTATATATTGTGCAATGGGACAACCAGATAGAGACCTGTCTGGTCACTAAGACAGTGTCAGAAACTAGCTGGCTATGGCATAAAAGATTAAGCCATCTCAACTTCAAATCAATCAATAAGATTGCACGAGAGAAACTAGTTGAAGGATTGCCAGAACAAGTCTATGACAAAAGTCACGTTTGTGAAGCATGTCAAGCAGGAAAGCAGACCAGATCATCTTTTTCAAGCAAATCTGCCCAGAGCTCAACCAGAATACTAGAATTACTACATTTAGACTTATTTGGTCCAGTCAAACCATTAAGCATAAATGGTAGGAAATATACTCTAGTCATCATTGATGATTATTCAAGATTTACTTGGGTAATATTCTTGTATAAGAAGAAAGAAACTCTGGAGAAGCTGCCAAATTTTCTCAACAAGATCACCAAGAAAAAGGAAGTTTCTGTTACCACTATCAGAACAGATCGTGGAACAGAATTCCTAAACCAGAAGGTTGAGGAATACTGCAACCAGATGGGAATCACCCACCAGACATCTGCCGCAAGAACTCCTCAACAGAATGGAGTAGTTGAGAGAAGAAACAGATCTTTAAAAGAAGCAGCACGTACTATGCTCAATGCAACCTGTTTGCCAAAGAAGTTTTGGGCAGAAGCCATATATACAGCGTGCTACACCCAGAACAGATCAGTTGTCACCATCAGACATGGGAAGACACCATACGAGATATGGAACAACAGAAAACCCAGGATTCATTATTTTCGTTCTTTTGGCTGTCTGTGTTACATACACAATAATGGGAAATCTCAGTTGAAAACTTTTGATAGCAAAGCTGATCCAGGAATATTCTTAGGATATTCTGATGTTAGCAAAGCTTATAGAGTTTTTAACAAGAGGACTCACATTGTGGAAGTAACACCTCATATTGTTTTTGATGAATCTGTTATTAGTGACAGAGAGCTAGACATTGATCAAGAATTTGTCCAGAACATAAACCAGAAAGGAATCCAGAACAAGAATCAGAAAGAAAAAGGGATTCTGTTAGAAGATATTCTAATCTGGAATACATCAGAAGAATATGAAGTTGAAGTTCCAAACAATGCTGAAGCAGCTAGCTCACAGCAAGGGGGAACAGAACAGATTAGACCAGAGAGCAATCAGCCAGAAGGTGAAAATAATCTTAATGAACCAGAACCAGATCAACCAGAACCAGATCAACCAGAAGAATCAAGCAATACTAATGGTTGGAATAATGATCAAGAAGAACCAGAAGATGAAAATCCATTCCAAACTTCTCATCCAGAATTTGAAGACCCAACAGATGAACCAGAACATGAGATATCAGAAGAGGAGATGTCTAGCAGAAGGAAATGGATTCAAGAAAATCATCCTTCTGAACAGATTGTTGGGAACCCAACAGATAGAGTGAGAACCAGAAGAATGCATGGAGAAAGTGCACTTCTCAGTTGTTATCTGTCACGTGTTGAACCCTCTGACACCTATGAAGCACTTAGAGATGCAGACTGGGTCATAGCTATGCAAGAAGAACTCAACGAGTTCAAAAGAAACCAAGTCTGGTATATGGTTGACAGACCAAAACATCAAGGAGTGATAGGTGTAAAATGGGTATTTAAAAACAAACGAGATGAGAATGGAGAAGTAGTCAGAAATAAGGCTAGACTTGTTGCAAAGGGATACAATCAACAGGAGGGTATCGATTTCGATGAAACCTTTGCACCTGTGGCCAGATTGGAAGCAATCAGACTATTTCTGGCATATGCTGCATACAAGAGATTCAAAGTATACCAAATGGATGTTAAAAGTGCATTCCTTAATGGCATACTCGAAGAAGAAGTGTATGTTGAGCAACCACCTGGATTTGAAGAAGAAAATCCTGACCAGAGAGTATACAGATTAGCCAAGGCTGTCTATGGATTGAAACAGGCACCCAGAGCATGGTATGAAACATTATCAACATTCCTACTGGAATCAGGCTTCAGAAGAGGTTCTGTTGACAAGACACTGTTTATCATCAAAGTCAAAGAACATATCCTGCTGGTCCAGATATATGTCGATGACATAATCTTTGGATCACAATCTCCCTACCTGTGTGACAAATTTGCAGAACTAATGAAGAACAAATACCAGATGTCCATGATGGGTGAGATGAATTTCTTTTTAGGACTGCAGGTAAAACAATTACCAGATGGTATCTTTGTTAATCAAGCAAAGTACATCAACGATCTGCTAGTCAAGTTTGGAATGAAGGATAGCAGAACAGTAAAAATTCCAATGCAATCAAATGGAAAGATAGATCCAGACCCAGAAGGAAAACCAGCAAATATTACTCAATATAGAGGAATTATTGGCTCTCTGCTATACCTTACAGCAAGCCGTCCAGATATCACATATGCCGTTGGAGTTTGCGCCAGATATCAAGCCAATCCTAAAGAATCACACATGGAAGCTGCCAAAAAGATACTTAGATATCTTAAAGGCACAGCCAATATTGGTCTCTGGTATCCACAAGATGATAATTTTGAGCTTACAGGTTACTCTGATTCAGATTATGCAGGATGCAAACTGGACAGAAAGTCAACCTCTGGAACGTGTCAATTTCTTGGAAACAAGTTGATATCTTGGTTTTCAAAGAAACAGACATCTGTTGCTACATCAACCACAGAAGCAGAATATATGGCTGCTGGAAGCTGTTGTGCACAGATACTCTGGTTGAAACAGCAATTAAGAGATTATGAGATTGATGTAAAGGAGATACCTATATTCTGTGACAGCTCAAGTGCCATAGCTATAACACAGAATCCAGTACTCCACACAAGATGCAAACATGTCGATGTGAGACATCATTTTATTAGAGATCATGTAGAGAGAAAACACATCAAGATTGAGAAGATTCATACAGACATCCAACGTGCTGACATCTTAACTAAAGCATTACCAGATGAAAGATTTAAGATGCTATGTGGAAAACTTGGACTACTCAGTCTGGATGAACATGACCAGAAGACGACCAGATAGTCATGACCAGAAGACTACAAGATAGCCATGACCAGAAGGTTACCAGATAGTCATGACCAGAAGACGACCAGATAGTCATGACCAGAAGACTACCAGATAATCAAGACCAGAAGACTACTAGATAGTCAAGACCAGAAGACTACCAGATAGTCATGACCAGAAGGCTACCAGTTAGCTAATACCAGAAAGCTAATTACAAGAATGACAGAAAGATCAGCTGAAGTAAAATACACGTGGCATAATTTTATCAATTAATTGATGAAAAAGCCATGTGAAATTATTTCTTAAATGCTAAGTCAAGGGGGAACTTTTAAGGAAATTGAAGCGTCAAGATGAAAGACGTCACTCTCCTAGGTTATAGAATTGTAAAAGATATTTTTACCCTAGATTTAATAAATCTTCTATTTTTATCATGATTAGCACAACCTTGGGAACTGGGATCGAGGAAATCCCTGCAAGAAACAGGAAAAAGGAAAGTTGCCAAAAGTGAGAGATACGCACACGCTCGCATATAAACCCTAGGATCTAGAGCGTTCATCTCACGCAAGGAAAGGCGGCAAAACAAATCTTGAAGCGGGAAAAATCTAAAAAGGGAGAAAATCTTTTCAACTCTTCGAATTACTTACAGTTTTATTTTATTATTGTTATATATATGTGCGATATCCTCTCTAAACTGTTCACCTTCACTTTCATCGCACTGAGCACTCTCCAAATTCTAAGCACTTAAGCATTTCAAAATCTCTGCATCTCTTCGCAAAAACATCTTTGCGTTTGACTATGGCACCTCAAACTTCACTCTTTCTGCAACACGTAGCTGAGGTTCAGAAATTTCTCTCACCTGAACCGTACGCTGTACTTGAAACCCATGGTTTTCGAAAGCTTGATGAAATTTTTGCCATGGTTTCACGCTGCAAAGGTTTTCAATTTATTTCTCTCTTTTATTTATCTGAAGTTCATTGCATATTCTGTGACTCCTTGTCCTATGAACTGCCTTTATCACTGTTCCTGTATGTATATTTATACTTGTTCATATAAACTGATGAATATGTATATATTTGTGTGAATGCTCTTATGATGCTAGGTTTTTGCAACATTGTCACTTCACATCCCAAGATGTTTCTGGGAAAGCAAGTGGCTTCCTTCTATTTGACATGGCAAAATGACAAGCATGGCTTTGAAGCCAATGTCTTAATGCCAATTGGGGACCGTACTAGCAAAACCCCCTACAATGTGATAGAGATGATCAACCAGGCTTACAGGTTGAAAGATGAAGGATTGACCCTAGAGGATATCACCTCTGAACAACTCCAAGAAGCTGTGGAAATCATGATGGTGATACCCATCTCCTACACTGGAAGGATGTTTCAGAGATCTCTGCTTCAACCGGGATTCAAGTTGCTATTGGAATTGGTTCAAAGGATTTTTCTCAACCACAGTGGCACTTATGATCAAGTCACACCTGAGAAATTCAGAATTCTCACAGCGGTTGTTCTCAACCTTCGAGTCAACTGGAGCAGAATTCTTTTTGAATTGATGGCTAAAGAAGCCAAGTTGGTGACATATACCAAGGATAGCAGAGGCAAAGGAACGTCTGTGGAAGTTAGGAGGAACCTGCGACACTTCTCAAAGATTAGTCTTATGGTTGAGAAGTTTTTCAAGCAGAAAGTGTGGGATGATGCTGAGGAGTACAACATCACTCACTCAATTCCCAAAGACCAGCACCATTTAGAGATGTACTTGGGACTGGCACCTCAATTTTTCAACAAAATACCAGATGAAGTGCATAAAGCCGCAGCACTGGAAGTGGGTAGTTCCAACCCTGCATGGGTTCCACCTACCAAAGGTGTGGAGAAAAAGAAGGAAAAGCTGGTGAAGGAAAAGGCAGCCAGAAAGCGAGGCAGTTCTGTGGAGACAGAAACTTCTGCCTCCCTGCCAAAACAGAAGAAGAGAAAACTTCAGAAAGTGCAGGAACCATCACCACCAGCTACAGCAACAGAGGAACAATCTGATATGCCAGAACATGAAGCAGAAACCACACCAGCAGCAACAGAACAACCAGAAACTCCAACAGCAGAACAGTCTGAGATGCCAGAACAAGAAGAAGAGGCACCACAGACAGCTGAGGTGGAAACAGAGAAAGACTTCTCTCCAGCCAGAACAGCTACTCCTTCTCCAAGCAGAATGGAAAGGATAAGTGAAGAAGAAGAGGAAGGAGAGTCTGATGATGAGGAGGAAGAGAAAAAGCGACAAGCAGAGAGTGTGATTAATCTGCTTGAGAATGAAGCAGAACACTCAGTGCTGGCAGACTTTCCTGGTATACAATCTTTACCAGAAAGTCTGAATGCAGCTAAGCGTATCAAGTTCTACTTGCTGGTTAAAGACAGCGAGTACTACATTTTCGATGCTCTGCTTCAACTCAAGTCAATCGAAGATTTAAAGAAGGAAGAGGCAACTTTGCTCAATCTACTTCAGGTCTCAACCGTTCATGAGGTGCGTACAGAATATCTCCAACTTATCTCGAGGCTCATGAAGCAGGAGGCAGCAGCACTGAAGATTGACATGCCCACATCACACTCTGAACAACCTCAACAACATCAACAACCAGAACAGGGAGCACCTACAATAAGTCAGTCTCCCAAGAAAACTCCTATCATCGACCTGGACTCTGGTGATGATGAGCCAGTGGGTCAGCATATTGGCGGAGAACCCAGCGATGAAATCTACACACATGGTGCTGCACAGAAGCTGAAGAAACACGTTAACTTCTATACCATGGAAGAACTTTTAGAACGAGAGCCCAACACATTCAACAATTATCAACTTGATAATCTGATCACCCTGCGAGTTGAAGATCACATGACCGATGTCTGCAACTCCCTACAAGAGAAGGCCACTCAAATCCTTTCTGACTTTAATCAGCATCAAAAGGATTATGTAAATGACATGGACAAGGATCTCAGAGGCAAACTCAGAAAGATTAGGGATGAACTGAATAAAAAGATGGATGACGATAGAGCAGCAACTGAAGCAGGTCAAGCAAGGATCAATCTCCGTCTAACTGGCATAGACGACAAAGCAGACAAAGCCACTGCCTTGCTTGCTGACCTGCTGGCTAAACAAGATGAATCCATCAGTGCTGCTGTTGACAAGAAAGGAACTGCACTCGCTGCTCAACTCAAGGAAGACACAGACCTGTCCATCCACTCCCACTTAGCTCTTTTTGAAAAAGAGAAATTTGTGGAGTTGATGCGGAAAAACCAGGCCGATGTCTTAAATGATCTTCTGTATCCTACCCCCGAAGAGTTTGAGCACCAGAACACCCGCCTAGCTGCTGTAGCAGAACTCCAAGACACTTATGACAAAACTTTGTCAATCATGAACAGCAGGCTAGAGCAGAAAATGGACGCATCTGATCAAACTGTTAATCTCTTGCTTGGATACAAAGCAGATGCTGAGGAGAAAATGGAGAAGATGTCTGAGGAGATCGCCTCCCTTCGTACACTCATCAATACCCTATTTGATGATGTCAAAAAGGGGGAAATATCTGGAGGAAAGGGTGGAAAGGGAAGCAGCAAGGCGTCTGCTGAAGCAACAGCACCAGCACCAGAAGCACCTGTACCAGCATCAACCCAACCAAGAGCTACCACTCCTCCACGACCTGATCCTACTCTTCTAGGATCAGAAACAGCTCAAACTACATCTCACACCCCCAAAGACAAAGGCAAGAAGCCTATAGATGAAGGGGACCAGATAGCAGAGTTGCTGCTTTTTGGAGTGAGCATGGATCAAGCCTGTGATCCAATGTTCAGAGCGCAGTTCTACAAGGAACAGGCAGAAAGGGAGAGGAAACTGGCTGCCCAGGAAGCTAAAGAGAAATCCTTCCAAACTCCCTTCTCTTCGCCTTCATCAACAGAGCGTTCGCAGCAACAATCATCTGCGTCAACCACCCAGTCCAAAAAGAAGAAGAAGAAACCCTTCTCCTGGAACCTGTCATTACAGAAACAGACACCCAAAGATACATGGGTTCCAGAAGAGGATCAGATTGACTGGGAGAAAGTAAAGCAAGGTTTTATTTTGAATAGATATTTTTTGAAGGAGCCTACATATTCTGAAGCAACTCCAGATGAGGATTTCAACAGATACCTTGAGAATTTTGGTGATCAAGAGCTTATACAGAGAATCAGAAAAGCTGCTTCTGATGCCAAAATCCAGCTGAAGGCACCAGAGAAAGAATTCATGATCTGCCCAACTATACCAGGCAGTAATCTTCCAGACAAGACTTACATTCTTAACTACATCAACCAGCTGGCCAAAATCAAAGGATACAAGATAGATAACCATGATCCTAACTACGCCAGAGTTAGAGATGGGATATATGAAAGTATCCAGCTGGTTTCTGATGCACAGAGGGAGAAGATGAGGAAGGGTGGAGCTGCAAGATGGTTTTCATAAACAAATCTTTATATCTTCTGTTTTTGTTTCTTCTGTTAATCTTTTGTACTCAACAATTCACACATCAATGAATTTGGAGTTTTTCTTATCTCTCTGTTATTTACTGTTATTTAACTTAAATAACAAATTAACCTGTTTATCCAGAACATGATACAAGTAACATTGTTTTTACTAAGTGTGGTTTTGACATCATCAAAAAGGGGGAAATTGTTGGGAACCCCATAACATTTCTTAGTTTTGATGATGGTTTTTCAAAACACACTTGATATAATACATGTTCTGTACCTTCTATTTGGTTTCAGCATAACAGATAGTCGAAACTGGTTCAAACAGAACGATAGAAGATGTCTTGAACAGATGCTAAAACCAGCAAGTCTCAAGCAGAAGGCTGGAACAGAAAGCTGGAGCAGAAGACTAAGATTAGAGACATAACGCTAAAACCAGCAAGTCTCAAGTTGAAGGCTGGGACAGAAAGCTAAGTCTCAAGACAGAAAGCTCAACCAGCAAGTCTCAAGACAGAATGCTAAATCAGAGAGTCTCAAACCAGAGAATCTCAAACCAGAGAGTCTCAAACCAGAGAATCTCAAACCAGAAAGTTTCAAACCAGAAAGTCTCAAAATGAAGCTAGTCAACTTTGACAGAAAGTTAAAACCAGAAAGGCTTCAAACAGAAAGATGGAAGATGCTTCGAGCAGAAAGTACTCCTACCAGAAAGCATTGTCTACCAGAAAGTAGTTCAACCAGAAAATGGCTAACGTATGCCCAACCAGAAAAGCATCTCAACCAGAAAGCCACTAGACCAGAAAGGATACATCCAGAAGGGTAGAAGCAAACCAGATAGAGCATAACCAAATCTGTCAATGAAGCATTAAAGACTTTCCATCGAAGTAATAGAAACTGAATCACTGATTGACATGAAGAAGGAAAGCAATCACAAATGATCTGCTTACCATACATAGAAGATTCAGTCAACAGCTCTACAAGGAAAGAAGAGTTATGACTGATTGGCAATCTACAAATCAAATCACGCCAATCAACAAACGGCTAGAATTTCAAATTCAAGCCTATATATGTTTGAAGTTTCAAAGTCTGAAGACATGTAAGCGCTATACTGCAGAAATACTCTCAAGCATTCTATCCTCAAATCAGACAAAAGCTTCAAACCGTTCGTGATCGCAATCACACCTCGATTCAAGTCTGTCTTATCGAGAGAAGAAGGAGATCTTTGCTAGCTAGTAGTTTTCTAGTGGATTAACGTGAAGATAGCCTGTTTAC